>MU277719.1:0-245861 GCA_022385805.1 Pilatotrama ljubarskyi | reverse complement strand
CTCGCGCTCCATTAAGAGCTACACCCTCAATAATCAGTAGCAAATCAATAACACCCAGTATACAATCTAGATATCATATACACATGTGTGACTAGCCTGGGCTTGTATACAATCCTGTGAAAGTAGGGGGGTGGGGCACGACTTTTGGCCGTCACTGTACAACGATGACTGAGAAGACTCTCAGAACCGCTGTTTGTACCTTGGTGCGCGGTGAGAAGCACGGGCTTCAGGAACGGATCGAGACCTTTCCACTCATATACAAGGCCCCACGTATTGACCTTCGTAAGTTGGAGGGTCGAGTGACTGTCTAGCGTTCAGCCTGTACGGTCTACCGGTCTAGCTCACCACCACAACCTACACCAAAGGAAACGACCTCAACAGGTAGTCGTGAAAAGGCCCAAACACTTCCCAGCGCGGGCCCTGTCCCACAGGTCCCATCTTGTCATACGACGGAGTCCTGCAACGCGTCACAGCATTGAGATCCATTCCTAGAGCCATGTGCGGTTTCGTATACTTGCCCACTAACTCCGCTCTAGCGACAAGAATCGCAGGCTTCTGCTTTGCTGGAGGCTGGAATAGCAAGTCAGCAAAGTTTGCATCTGATATCTGAAGCTTGAAGCCTTACAGCAGAGATAGTTATACGCGCACGGCGGCCTGCCGAAGATGGCGGTCAGATGCTGGAGCAAGCCCCTACTCAGGCGCTTGCACTGGCAACGAACTCCGCTCTACACTGGGAGTTTACAAATACAGGCCGGCAGCCGCATACATTCACATTCACCGTCCAGCTGGCGAAGGGCTTAGATGTCCTGCGGGTGCCGAGTAGTATAGCTGGCGTCGGTCATACATACAGCAACTTGAAGACCCGGTCACACTCTGTGCACCTTCCATATTCCATCTCTACAACATTGATTTATCCCATTCCATCCGATTTTCTCCTCCAATATGAGCACTCGAACCTTTCCTGAGCCTCTTCCTTTCGTCTTCAAAAGTTTCAACCGCGGAACTCATCTGCATTCAGGATCAGAGTCGTGAAAAACCTGATCATCTCGAGGAACGCGTCCGCGTCGATAGCTTCACGATACGCAAGCCCGCAATCAGCACCGGTAACCCATAAGAAAGGAGCGTCCACAAACGTACATTCGTTGATCGTGTGCACCCCGTTGCTCAGAGCGGTGCCGTTCCCAGAGTTGTGGTGGTTGTAGCGGTAAATATGGGGCGTGAGCGCCCAATAATACCGCGTATCTGCAGCCGACGACCGTCAGCGCAACAATCCCTCGAACTTTTCAGTCACGTACCAGTGTTACCGGACATGATGCCCGGGGCGACAACGATGTTATCGTCGCCCTCGAGCTCGCGGTGCGCATTGTACGTGGCCTTGATCGTGCCCGACAGCAATGCGTATTCCGGCGCGTCGATAGGGCTGATGGGGGCTGGCTCCAGCGCCGCGCCCCATGCGTCGCTGATCGTGAGCGTCCCGTAGGCGGGTTCCTTGCCCGTGATCTGCGAGCCGAACGCGGTATACGACAGGTTGAAGTCCTGCGCGAGGCCCTTGAGCAGCGCCGTGTCGTGCTCCTTCACTGCGTCCACGGAGCTGTATATCCATCGTCAGCGGTCTCAGGAATATGCGGCGAGTACGAGAGCGCGAAGGTGATGGTAGCATCAAGCAGTCTTGTACACACCTGTCGGTAGCAATCCGGTGATTCACGACCGCCCAGGCCTGCTCAGGGAGAGCATTCGTCTTCACACCCCCATTGATGAGGTCGATCGCCTGGGTTGTGCCGACGTACGCGCGGAAGGTCGAGTCCTTGAACAACTCCTTCTGCGCCTCCTTCAACGCCTTGTCGGACTTGATGGCCTTCTTGAGGGCCTTCCGGAGCTTATGCGGCACGTCCGGCGCGTGCGCAGCAAGGCACTGCGACTTCCAGTACATGGGCGTCCCCCGGGAGAGCTTGGCCTCGTACGGGTTTGCTTCGTAGTGTACGAGGAGCTGTGAGAGGATGCCGATGGACTGCAACGGCGAATTAGAGACGGCGTTATCGGGGGGAGTCCAACTCAAATCACCGTGTGGGCAGGAGGGACGCTGGAGTGGCCACCCGGAGAGGTCACCTCGACGCGGACATCGATATAGCCCTTCTCGGCAATTGCGGGGGTCGCGATGACACCGCCGAACTCCTGAGCGAATCCTCCTGTCGACCAGTGAGCATGCCATTACGACAATTTGGAAGCGTCAATGCGCTACATACCGCCCTCGTCCACGAGTAGCAGGAAAGCATTCTCGCCAAACGTAGAGAGCAAGTGCTTGCCGATGGAGGAAGCGCCCTGTGGGAAGTCATGAGGCAGCGGATGGCAGTCGCAGGACTTCGGCACTTACGTGCAAGCCGCTCACTTCCTCGTCGAACCCGAACGCAAGAACAACCCCGCGCGTCGGCTGGAAGCCACGCTCAAGCAACGACTCGACCGTCGACCTGCGAAGGTGTGAATAATCTGAACGACCCCAAGCGACCATGTCGCTGCAAAGACGTACATCACACCAATCAGCCCGCTCTTGTCATCCGAGCTGCCACGGCCCCATATGCGCTTCCCTGGAATAGTGAAGGGCCTCTCATCACTATCAGGCGATCCGCAGAACCGCGTAGCGCGCCCTACCATCAAAGTCACCAGAGAATGGAGGGTGGTCCCACTCGTCCACCGTGTCAGGGTTCACAGGGACGACATCTGTGCATCACTGTTAGACGCCACGGGTTCCAGGAGGCTTCGAGGACCACTGTTTGTACCTTGGTGCGCGGCGAGAAGCACGGGCTTCAGGGAAGGGTCGGAGCCCTTCCACTCATACACAAGACCCCACGTGTTGACCTTCGTGAGTTTGAGCGTCGAGTGACTGTCAAGCATTCAATATGTCGGTTCCACGAGCCTCTCTGGCAGCAATGACGTACACCAAAGGGAACGACTTCAGGAGGTAGTCGTGGAAAGGCCCAAACACTTCCCAGCGCGGGTCCTCGCCCACGGGTCCCATCTTGTCATAGGACTGAGTCCTGCAACGCGCCGCACAGTTCAGTTACGCTTCGCATTAGGTCCCCTACGTCTACTCACGGAACCCTGACGGCGCCTCCAAGCCACTCCACGGCGCGCGACTTGAACGCTTCCGAGGCAACAGTCTTGCCCAAATCCATCCACAGTTCGCCATTCTTCTCTGGGACAACCGCAGTCGCTTGCGGGCACTGCGCCGCGCTGAGGTCGGCCGCATCGCCCGATAAGCACGACCTCAGGTCTATGACATCGAGCGAATGCAAGCAAGTCAGCAGAGCCAACACGACCACAAGACCCTTGACGAGCGTGCGCCCCACACAGCGCGCCTTCTTCTGCGACTGCGGCTGCGAGACGGGTTCAGGCATGTACGAGAAAGCAAGGCGCGCCTTCTCGTCGTACGCGGCGACCATGGGGTAGGACATGGTGGTGGTAGAGTAATGGGGAGGTGATGCGAACGAGAAGGCGAACGAGGTCACGCAAGCGGCCCCGCGAGCCGCCTTATATTCCCGCGGGCATGTGCGGCTTGGGGTTCTTATCCGGGACTCCGTTTAAGCAACGGCGTTCGGAGGCTTCTTGAGAGCAGTGATAAGCCAGTAGGCATAGAGGCCATCGGAGGTCTGCGATGGTGCAATACAGAGAGCGGCGGCCCGTCGACGGTGGTGGCTGCTGTTTCGGCCGGTGTGTGCTTGAGGGCGCTCTTGGACGTGATTGGCAGACGCTCGCAGACTGAGCCGATAAAGGCGTTCCGGGCTGTATTGCAGGCTGTTGTACGTTGAACAGAGATAAAGTACATGTCAACCTCCGCGTATGTCGGAGAAAGCAGAACACACTCTTCGATAAGATGAGTCGCAGGTCGAGAGACACGAGTCCGGGCGCTTGGACGCGTCGGGGGAGCGCCGGCACGCGTCGGGTGGGAGTGACCGGGGTCTTCCGGGGTCGCAGCGTCGGGAGCTGGTCCCAATTTTTTGGGCGGGTGTACTCCAGAGAGAGCTGCTGAGCGCGTGCTTCTCCTGCTGCTGGCGGAGGACGACGATCACCCATGGGCTATGCGCAACGCAAGGTCGCGACCACCGCCGCAAAACTCGCCCATGTCTCCTCCACTCACCTAAAAGCACTCCCCCCAAAACGCGCTCTCGTCCCCGGCTCTCCCAGTGCCAACGCGGCACCGTCAGCGTCGTCCCCCGCCGTCTTCGACGCACAGTCCTGGGCATCCGCCCAGCCACCTCCGCGTTCGACCCTTGCCGCGTTCGCCCACCGGATAGGCCTGGCGAACGTCGTGCCGTCCACGGACGTCATCCAGCAGGCCTGCACCCACCCCTCCTTCATCCAGCTCTTCACACGACAACACCCAGACCAGCCCCTCCCTGCTACCAACGCCTCCCTTGCGACCCTGGGCAACTCCCTCCTCGGTCTTTTTGCGACCGAGTACGTTAACTCGTCGTATCCCCACCTTCCGACCCGTGTCATGAAGGCCGCCGTGAGCGCACACGTCGGTCCGACGACGTGTGCCAACCTTGCCCGCGAGATGGGTGTCACCCCCATTCTCCGCTGGCAACGGACAGTAAGCCCAGAGACTGTTCTTTTCCTTACGACTGCTCATTCTATGCGAAGCCCACGACACCAGCAAACACTGCTGTTCTCCATGCCGACGCGCTTGCCTCGGTACCTCGAGCGCTCACCGCCCTCGTATACCAATACAGGTCGCTGCGCTCAGCACGGAGATTCGTGGAGAGGTTCTTCTTCAGCCGGGAGGTTGACCTACGTGGCATGATCAAGTTCCGGGATCCCAAGCAGACCCTACTGGAGACCGTTGCGAAGTATGGACGGGAACGGCCAATCTCGAGGTATGTTCCATCCTCCGTGCAAGATTCATTTGGGAAATCTCGATTCTGTCATGGTTGCCTCCATCAGGACGTGTTTGCCACGTCTGGTGTTGGCAGCACTGGCTGTCAGGAGAGCGTCCACCGACAACTCTGTTCTATAGGGGAGCTTCACAGTGCTCTCCTGGTTCTCGGACAGTTGTGGCGTTGCTCGCCTTTCTCCTCTCAGAGAAGACATGAATCACTCCTGTCCCTTCTTTGAGACCATCCTCCATGTCGCTGGAGTTTCCTATCCGATATTTTGCAGCACTCGGAGAGGCTTCGAACGCCATGAAAGATCTCAGCTATATGGCTGCTCGTTCCGTCCATGGCTGGACCATACGCCTGTTACTCTGCTTCGTTTGGCATGCTTCGCCCGTGTATCGCGTACTTCAATGCGTGCAGCTTCCGCAGGCGCCCATCAGGTACCCAGATCACAGAAGTTTACATATCGACGTTACCTTTCAGTTCCGTGCTCGCGTATTTCCTCGTACTGATCCCTGATACCACAGACTGCTGAAGGAGACGGGCCGATACTCAAATTCACCCGTATTTGTCGTGGGCATCTTCTCCGGGGCGGACCAGCTTGGTGAGGGTTTCGGCAGCTCATTAAAAATGGCCGAGTACCGCGTAAGTTCCATCTGCCTACTACTCCTTTTGCTCCTCACTCAAGCATCACTACGCAGGCGGCGGAGGACTCGCTGTTGAGACTCTACTTGACGCGGCAGCCACCACACCTGCTGCAGCTACCGACGTCGACGTTCCCCGACGGGCAAGGGAGCATATACTCCGCGGAGGGCCCGGAGAACGCGTACACGCCGGTGCCCATGGGAGACTCGGAGGTGTTGTATGGCAGTGCTGGACGGGCGGGCATCCGCGTGCCTGGCGCGCGCTCGAGCGCGGGTGCTGGGGATGATCTAGAGGACTACCTATAGCTAGTAATGCGAACATGCTTTTAATTCTTGCAGGAATCACCTTCGTTCGACGCGTGCTTGTACGAGGCGTCGTATGCAACGCAAGACCCGCAGAACTTTGGCACACTCAAGGTTGTCTGAGATGCTTTGTGCCAGGACGTACGGGCGCAGATGCGTTGAGTGATGAATCGAAATAATTGTGTTGAACAAGAAAGGCTGTGGCGGTGAGCGGCCGAGTCGGGTGCGCGGTCAGAGTGTCGCCGCCTCGCGTCGCCTGCGCCCGTCTGTGAGCGACTGTGAGCGTGTGCCAGTGCAGCTGCACCGCTCCTCCACGTTTCTCTCTCAATATCACCACCCACCTCCTCGCTGGCACCCTCTCGCACCCGGACGGCCGTCCTCCACGCTCGACCAACGCACCCCGCTGCGGCCCCGGTCCCAGGCCCCACCCACCCGCTGCTGCTGCTTATAACCTCCTGCCACACAGACGCTAGACGGGCACGACCTCTCCGGTCCAACGTCTTCGCCTCAGGCTCCCCTTGTGCTGCTCGCCCGCGAATTTGATTGACCCCCGACTCTGACCTAAACGTATACCTGGCGCGCCTCTCGCTCCACCACTAGCACTACTGACGACGGACCCATTGACCGACTGGCTGCAACGGACTCCGGACGGACGGACTATCATAACCGACCATGGCCGTCATCTCGCTCCCGCTGACGTTCTCGAACTCGTTCTGGACGCAAGACTACAGGAAGGGCTTGGAGGTGCTCTACGGGCAGCTCGAGCATGGCATTGCCGAGAACGCAGAGATCGTGTCCTTTATCCGAGTGAGTAGTCTCGACGTCCAGCCTACCGCGAACGCGTATACTTACGCCCCTCGCCTCTCGTGCGTGTCCCTAGACGCGTGCTGCTGCTGAGAGCGCGATCGCTGCGACGCTCAATGCGCCTCCGCCTGCTGGTACGTCCTCCGACGCTTAACTCAGCGTATGACGGAAGTGCTTGACCTCGGCTTCTGCAGGCTCGGCGTTCAACGTCGATGATGGCGCGTCATTGCTCATGGCCTTCAGAGGCCTGCGCGAAGAGGCCGCCACAGAGGGCGCACTACACGAGAGCGTCGCAAAGGAGCTGCAGACCGCCGTCGCCGACCCCTTCGAGAAGTGGGCTGAGGGCTACAAGGTACGTTGAGACCAGTACATATCGCGTCAGCACCCTAACGTCGTCATGACCCCGCAGGAACGCCTCCTTGGCAGCAAGGCGAACCTGCTCGACGGGTGGATGTACTCCTACGAACTGGGTCAGGCCGAGGTATGCTCTCCCTCCGCACATCCCAAAGAGACGCGTCCTCAACCGTTCCGCAGGTGAACAAGCTCAAGAACGACTACCTGACCAAAACCCGCAAAGCAGACGAGGCCGAGGACGAGTGAGTACCCATCCCCGTCTAAGACCGCCCGCCCCGCCGCTCACGCCCCGCCCTGCAGCGCCCGCTTCGCGCCCATCACTCACCCAGTAGGCGACCAGTACACCTCATCGCCCAAGCTGAAACCGCTCGGCGCCAACCCGAACGCCGCCGCCGCCTCCCCGCGCGCGCCTCAGCGCCAGGCCACCATGTCCGAGCGCATCACCCAGCGCCTCAAGGAGTTCCGTCTCAACGCCGGGACGACCGCCCAGCACCAGACCCAGCACCAGCAGAAGCCGGACGTACAGTTCGACGCGGACGCGGAAGAGGACTCGAAGCGTTTCTCCAAGCTCGACAAAGGCAAGGGCCGCGCGACGGACAGCGGCGCGAGCACGCCGCAGCGCGCCATGTCTCCGCCGCCCATCGACATGCCTCCCGCCGCGGAGAAGGCGCAGCCGAACCCGCCGAAGCTAGAGACGGACCCCGTCCCTGCTCCGCCGCCGCCGCCCATGGACGTCGCGGGCGTCTCGATGACGCCTACGGAGGTGTCCGCGCTGATGAAGAAGGCGAAGGCGGAGCTGCCGCTGCGCCCCGTGCGCTTCCCGCTCCTCGGCGAGTACCAGGAGTGCTTCTCGGGCGAGGAGTTCGCGAGCTGGCTGAACGAGAACGTGAAGGCGTTCGGCGGTGACTTGGACCACGCCGAGATCGCCGCGCGCGTGCTCACGGAGAAGTACGGTCTGCTTAGAAGGCTGGGTGAGCTCGGGAACGACTTTGAGAACGCGGACGATGCGTTCTACCAGTTCCGGCCGAAGGTAAGACCTCCTGCAGCCGTGCGGCGCACGCTCTTGCAGACCGAGACTGACACCCGTCACAACAGGCCTTCACCTTGGACGCACCCCCGTCCAAGACTGCCGTGCCGCAAGTCCTCACCCCCATTGAGAAGCTCTCGCCGCTCGCACAGAACGTTGCCGGCCGCACCAGCGGTTTAGCGAACCTCGTGTCGAAGGCGTTCGCGGCGAACGGCGAGCCCGCGTACGTCCGTGCTCGCCGTGAGGCAGAGATCGCGGACAAGGAGTACCGCATCGCGGTTCGCAAGCTCGACAGGCAGCGTCTCGGCCTCGAGGAGCGTATCGAAGAGGCGCTCAAGGCGCTGCAGAAGTGGGAGCTCGATAGGCTGCGCGCTGTCAAGACAGGTCGGTTCAAGAGTGTTCCCCTCTTTGCAGCCCCTCGAGATCTGACACGCGTCCTTTACAGTCCTCACGCAGTACTACAACACCCTCGCCAAAGTGTCCAAGTCGTACGCCGGGTCCAACGAGCGCGTCGAGACGCTCATCGCGTCCTACCAGCCCGAGCAGGACATCAAGGTGCTCATCGAGCGCTGCCGCACCGGCCCATTCCGCCCTGTCGCGCAGGTGTACGAGTCGATCTCGCACGACGAGTCCGACGTCGTGTTTGGCATCGACCTCCGCCGGTGGGCGGACAGCGCGTACTGGAACGTCACGAGCCCTGGAGAGAAGAAGGAAGAGCTGCCGCCCGTGTTGACCGCTCTGCTTGGAGCGCTCTTGGAGGCGTATCCTAAGCTCCCGAATGACGCTGGTGAGTGGCAAGATCCCGGTTGCGACCCTGCCGAAGCTCGTACTAACCGAGCTCTACAGAGAGACGGAAGACATGGATTTACGAGGTCCCGCTCCCTGCTGTGCACCATCTCCGGGAGACTCTCAACGCGGTCCCGCCCGAGGAAGACATCCCGCACGACATGCTGCAGAAGTACGACGCACCGGTGCTGGCCAGCGGCGTCAAGCTGTGGGCTCTCGAGCTCGACCCGCCGTTGTGCATGTACGAAGGCTGGGACGAGCTGCGTAAGCTGTACCCGACTGGTCAGTTGGTCGTACTCGGACGTTTGAACCGTTGTTGACGAGACCGATTGCAGTTGGATCCAGCGCAAACCAGGAGCTCAAGCCTTCTACGGAGCAGCACATTCTCGAGTTGCAAGCGGCGCTCCAGAAGCTGCCCAAGATACACCTGCTTGTCTTGGACACCATCATCAAGCATATCAAGGAGTGAGTATGACAGTGCCCTGTCCTTTCGGACCGGCTTGCTGATCGATATGCAGTTTGATTGCGTCGACTTCGGAGTCTGAGAGCGAGCCCAACGAGGTGTACATCACCAAGCTCGCCTTGAGCATGGGCCGAAGTGAGTATATGCCCCATATTCTTATTACATTGGACTAACCCCGTGTTCCAGCCATCCTCCGGCCCAGACAAGAGAACGAGTTCTCGATCCAGGACCGTCACCCTACGCGTATGTCCCTCGGCCCGTTCTTGTCCAATCCGGTGTTCTGACGTCAGCTCCTCTTAGTGCTCTTCATTGACCTCCTGAGCAAGTACGACGCCATCCTCCCGCCCGCGCTCACCAAGAAGAAGCGCGAGTCCGAGCGCAAAGTGCCCGTCCGCCGGCGCACGCGCCCCGTCGACATGCGCATGTCGCGCTCCCGCATCTCCGCCGGCGCCGACCTCAAGGAGCTCCACGCGCAGCAGCTCGCCCAGCGCGGCATCAGGGTCGCAAAGTCCCCGCCGCCTGTCCCGCCCGTCACCGCGCCCGAGAGCGCTCTCCCGCAGGTTCCGGAGAGCCCGCTTCCGATGACGGAGGAGCCGCAGGGCTTGGACGGACATGAGGGGCATGAGGTGGCACCGATGCACTTAACCGCCGAGCCGGAGGACCTCCCCGCGATCCCGCCGCCCCCCAAACCCGAGCCCGGCGAGATCGTCCTCGAGGACAAGCGGAGCTCTCCCGCCCCAGCGCCCGCTCCCTCTGCTAACGTCGACTACAGCGCGATCCCCCCGCCCCCTCCCATCCCCGCCAAATCTCCAGCGCCCCCTACCCAGCCCGCACACCCCGTCTTCAAGGAACCCCCTCCGGAGACATTCGAGGACGAAGCTGACCTCCCGCCGCGCCCCCAATTCAAGGAGCCTCCGCCGGAACCCGAGAGCCCGCCCCGGCCCGCGCGCTTCGTCGAGCCGCCCGTCGAAGACGAGTCCCCCGCGCCGACCCCGCCCCCCACTGCAGTGCCCCCGTCGATCCGCCGCTCCGTCACCCCCCGCGGCGTCGTCACCCCGCCTTCAGGCGGCTCGCGCAGTCCGTCGCCCGTCAAGGCCACCTCACCCAGCTCGCCCTCGTCGCCCCGTTCCGGCGCGGCCACGCCCACGGGCACCAGCGCGCCCGAGAGCGCGGCACGCCTCCGCGGCCCCCGCCTCACGCGAGGCCCGCGCCCCGTCAGCGCGCTGAACAGGCAGTCGCTCGTGCGCCCGAGCTCGCCGGGATCGCCGCCCCCGGGGTCGAACGGTTTCCCGACCAACGGTGGCGCGAACTTGAAGAGGGCGGGCTCGAGGACGATGAGCAAGCGGACGAGCATCAGCCGGGTGTCGGAGCTGAGCCGGAGGACGATGGCGAGCGACGCGGAGGACGAGGTGTTGCAGTGAGCGTCACTGCGTGAGCTCGCGTGAGTGACCTGAGGGTGGTGAGTGTGCTGTGCACCATGGACTGTTTGGGTTTTCGGTATAGTATGCGTGTTGGATTTTGGGAAGGTGGGATGGATGGTTACAGGCTATTTCCTCCGCTCCCTACCTATGCTTGTGGGATGCCTGCACGATTTTGGAGATACTTACGGTTTGAACATGCTCTACGTACTCATGTCCCCTTGATGATACCAATGCTGAGATGCCTATAACCCGTGCACTCGAGGGCTTTCAGACGGTCTTCGAACTGTTGAGTCTCTTCACAGACTCATGCCGCTGGGTCAGGCAGCGGTGTCTCAGAGATCGTCTTCGCACTACAGGACGCCCGCAGGCAGTAAACCCGTCATTCTCGACGAGCCGCGCACGTTGCAGTGCCTCGAGTTCGCACACGAATAGACGAAGTCATAATACACGGCATGACGCATCGATTAGGAGACACATACGACAAAGTAGTACAAGTACAAATCCCAACAGGACACGAGACAAACGAGATAGAGCGGACGACAGACGAGCATCTACACCTCCTGAGAGGCGCCCTCCTTCTTGCCCTTGTTGGATTTTGAGGGGAGGAGCTCGGGGTTAATGAAGGGCACGACACCACCCTGGGAGATGACAACGTCGCCGAGGAGCTTGTTCAGCCTGCAAGCAGGGTCAGCACGATGTTCGCCAAGATACAGTACGCAATACGCACTCTTCGTCGTTCCGGATAGCGAGCTGCAGGTGACGGGGGACGATACGCTGCTTCTTGTTGTCACGAGCTGCGTTACCGGCAAGCTCGAGAATCTCAGCCGCAAGGTACTCAAGGACCGCAGCGAGGTAGACTACGCGACGAACGCGTAGAAATCATATCAGATATGCATTCAAGTTATCCTCAATTGATGCACGTACCAGGAGCACCAGCACCCACACGCTGGGCATAGTTACCCTTCTTCAAGAGACGGTGGACACGACCGACGGGGAACTGGAGACCGGCCTTGGCGGAGCGCGACTGAGACTTCCCCGCATCAGCGCCGGCCTTGCCAGAGGAGGACTTGCCACTGCGATAAGACACGAGAAGTGAGCATGAGAGCGTGGATTGGACCAAGTTTGCACGCGTACGCTTTTCCCTTGCCAGACTGCAAAATTGGGTCAGTATGCCGCGGATAACTGGTGCAGAGGGCGTATACACACCATTTGAGCTAGATAGAGGTAGTAGAGAGTGGGTAGGGCGTGTGTGTAGTGGTGGAGAGGAAGAGGGACTTGGGGTTGACGGACGCGAAGGCGGCGGTGGCTTATATAGCGCGCCTGGGGATTGGAACTCCGACCGGGAGTAAACAAAGGTCGCGTGGGCACGTGACGCACGCGTCTTCGAACATGGGCGCCTGTGGACACGCGGCGAAGGAGATGGCTGTGGCTGTGGCGCCCCGCACTTGTTGGCGTAGAAGAGTCGACTGCACGCAGAGACGGGGACTGGCGTGCATGTTCCCCAGCTGCTGCTAGCCCTTGCCGCCCCGTATTAATACTGTGCCCGCTCTCGACGCCATGTCCAACCTCCCTCCCTACCTCCCCCGCCCCCCCGTCGCTCCTCCCGCACAACATTCCCACATGAGCCCCGTCGCACCCACACACGACCAGGCACGTCCAGCTTCCATTCATCCTCCTCGCTTGCTCACACAGCGCTCGCTTATCCCCCGATGCATGCAGGTTCCAGTGCTCTACGTCGTGAGCAGCCACAATTCCTCTTCTGTCGCCCGCCTTCCTCTCACCCGCCCTCGCCCCGCAGATCGTCGTCTATGCCGTCGTCATCTTCGCCTTCTGGAACATCCCCGGCGCAAGAGTCGTCATCAATCCCCTCAAGCTCTTCACCATCGGATGGCATGAGCTCTGTCACATATCATTAGTGCGTCCAGCTCTCCATGCACTAAAGCCACAATCCTAGACCATCCACAGGCCATCCTCACAGGCGGCTCCGTCATGAAAGTCTGCATTGACCCAGACATGGGCGGAGCCACCATCGTCTCCGGCGGACACCCACCAACAATACTCGCCGCAGGCTACATCGGCTCTACCATCTTCGGCGGCCTCTTCATCATGGCCGGCTTCGATACCCTCGTCTCCAAAATCATGAGCTTCGTACTCGGCGTCGGGCTAATAGCACCCCTCGCCCTCGTCCGCAATAAACTGTACGTCCCACTCTCTTCGTCTCTCTCCTGTCGCCAGCTTATGCCAGGATCCTTCCGCTCTCTACTGCTGCCTTGCGCCGGTGTGTGAACTTCGCGCCTCGTGTTTGTCCGCAATTGGATTCCGACTATAACGGCTCGACACCGCTTTCCCGCGCTACGTGCACCGCGACGCAGGACCATCCTTCTGACTGTATTATACGAAGGGCTCCTCATCGGGTTCTGGTTCGTTGACCATGCGTTCGTATTCTCGACTTGACTCCGAGGGAGGCGCGCACGCTGACACACGCTGCAAGGGTAGACAAGCATTACGGTGGTACTGCTTATTCGTTGGCGTCATGAAGTAGGTTCTCTCTCAGGTGTGCCTGTCTGCGCCAGCACTCAATCACGCTCTCTTGCAGCGCGCTCTACGTCGTTTGTAAGTTCGCGGCCAGCGGAATGAGGTAAGAAAGGGAAGACAAGCTGACGTTCGCGCGCCAGGGGACATCGCAGACGACAAGTACTTCCGTAAAGCGAACGACTCGGACGCGACGCAGTGGTCCCTGCTCTATCCCCGCATCCCCGCACATGGTCAGTCCCAAACCGCCCTTGCGTGCGCATATTCGTATTGACTCATCACTGACGTCTAGTGTGGGCGACGCTGTGGATCATCTTCGAGATCGCAGTCCTGACGGGGTTCGTGCTCCTCGGCATCGCCGCGTTCAAACGCACGCCCGACGAGATGTACGCCGAAGCAGGTGCGTTGTGGCGCTTCTGTTCTTACCCCGCCTCTCCGATTTGGCGTGCTGACTGACTGTGGGCAGCACAATTCCTACCGACATGACACACTGCCGGCTGGCGCCGCGCCACGCCGTCTGTTCACCTATTGCTCCATCGTATGCACGTCCCGCGTCGTCCTGCTTTGCTCAGTCGAGTCGCTTCAACTGTAGGTTATTGCTCCCTCTCTCTGTATCCTTTCCAAATTCCTTCCATCCGCGCTGTACACCGTACCTCTCTCTAACACCCTCCGAGAATACCATCGAATCTCGCCCCACGTTTCCCGGAAAACACCCCTACGCATAGAATACCGCTGCTGCTTACCCTTTGTGGTTCCCTAGGGACTTACGATATCGACTCACCATGGACGGTCCGACTCTGGAGAAAGTGTCTGCTCACTGCTTATAGTTGCAATCCCCATTGTTGTACTGTACCAGCACCCGCTGTGTATCGAATCTGGTATACCTGCCGCTCACGTACGAGCCTTGGGATCTAAAGTCATGGCCACAAGACGACGTATCGCCTCGAACACGACAGCCGGAGATATTATGCACTGCTGAAGCCGATACACAGCGTTCTGCTAGGACCATAGCCTTGATCAGGCACGACGCGGTCCACGGCCATAGACTCGGAATCTGGCAGAGATGAGCGTCACGTAGGGACGTCACAGCTGGTTCTCCGGCCGATCCCCCCTCAGCGTTAAGACATTATGCGATAATGGTAGCGACATCGACAGCGGGTTGGCATGGACATCAAAGAGACAGGAGGGCCGGTGGCGGGCGCATCGTCCGTTATTTGGATCTGAAGCGTAGCGTTCGCGCATCGAGAGTTCGTGTGTGCGTCAAGTCGGTGGGGCGGTCGGTACGACGCGACGCGGGTGAGGGACAAAGCGCGATATGGTGATGGAGCGAGGGAGGAGCGAGCGTTAGAGGCGGTCGCAGCGCAAACAGACTATTTGCGGGAGGCTCGCCGTATGATGGCCGCGAGGGCGAGCGTACTGAGGGCTGCGACGCCGCCGACGATCGCCATGCCGATGTATCCTTCTGTAGGTGTGGCAGCGGTAAGTGAGCGATGGCATGCGGGACGAGCGAGGAATGCAGAGACACTGGCATGGGAGAACAGGAGAGGACGTACCTTGCGTGACGCGTTTGTCAATGAGTGTGGCGAGGCTCTGTGCTTGTAGGTTTGAGGGCTCCTTGTCGAGTAGTAATGCTACAGAGCCGAATTGCAGGGATCGGAGGGATGGGGTTTAGAGTTGGGCGAATAGGGCCGTCAGAGAGCCGTTACAGTGATGCAGGTTCGTGAGGCGCACCGTTGAACCTCCTAGCCTCCTCGTAATTACCCATCTTGTAGTGCCCAAGCGCAAGGTAGTATAGGCACTCTCGACGGCGTCCCGGCTCCGCGCGGTATATCTCTGCCGGTTACCATACTCAGCATGCCCCTCAGCGAATACACTTCAGGTAATCCCAAGACGCACCTTGAAGCAGGCGTACACCCTCCACTTGATGCTCTCGCTGAGGGCTCTTCACAAGCCCCCACGCATAGTTAAACTTCGTCTGTACGGTTACGTGCGACTGTGCGAGCTCCTTCTGGTACTGTAGCCTCAGGACCTGCCATGAGAAACATAAGAGGTGGGGATCAGGGTTTGCCTGCAAGCATGTGCTTCTCGCCGTGCACCGAGGGTGAGGAAACGTACCTCGAGCTCGTCGTAAGAGAGCGACTCCTCTGCGTCCGCGGCATATGGAAGCTCTGTCGGCATTTCCGTAAGTTGATTCGTGTACACGGAGACGTGAACAGGTAGATGGTGGAGTGAGACCGAAAGAGAGAGGATGAGTGCAAGACGAGAAACGGCAAGATCGGGAGGGACGCGCAGGTGCCGAGAAGCGCCCATAGCCGCACAGCAGCCGCAAGCGCCCTGACGTCGGTGCGATCGCCGACTCCGAGACGCCCGGTATTCTCCCTGTCCTCACCACGTCCGACTCACCCAACCCACTGGTACAGTCTACCATCTGCGCTTCGGCGTAGTGCAGCTGCAGTGGATATGTCCACCCGGACGACCGACGCTGGCATCGACAAGTCCAAGATCCCCCCGCTGCCCGACCCTCAGGCGAACGTCGTCCCGCAGCCGTACATCAACCACTTCAAGGTGCGTCTGGCCTACGGTGCTTTCGTGCAAGGAACTCTGACACGGGAATCGTGTTTTGTCGTTGCGACCCTCTTGATGATCTTGCAGGATAAGCAAGTCTCCAAGTTCGTCGAGTACGTCTTGCGCTTCTAGGCGAGGTCTAGGGCAACAGGAGTATTCACTCTAGGCCGGTCGAACGCTGCTTCCAGCCCGTGCTCCGATGCGTCCAAGGCGTCCATGGACTGCATGAACCACAACGACTACGACCGTGACAAGTGCCTCGACTACTTCCAGGCATACAGAGACTGCAAGAAGGCTTGGGTAAGTCACTTCTCAGTAGGAGCGAGCCGCTGCGCCGGGATTGTGCTGACGGACGTGAATAGCAAGCTCAGCTGAGAGCTGACCGCAAGGCCGGAAAGACGACTGCCTAGGACAGTGCGCATGCGGCCCACCATCGCACTTCAAAACATTAGGCACGACGGGCTCGCACCTTGACCTCTATTCCGCCTCAATCATCACGAACAGTGGGCCACGGCATTCCGATGTGCAGGAGCACCCGATGCATCTCATATCGAGCTTTGTGGGTTCCCGATATGCTCTCGAGGACTGAGCTCTTGCGTTACACTGTCGCATGGGTTGTTTTACAATGGATTTTGAAGCCATACCTCGTTCAGTCCGCAGGGACCGGGATCGAGCACGCTGCTTGATACGATGGTAGGATTGTGCTATCGTCTCCTTTGATTGGCTGTGGCCGTCTATTCTCCTGATGTCGAGTTCATGGACCAACCTCTGCCCTGAATGCACCAAAGGCCTCGCATGCCCAGGCTTCATCCTTTGTGGTTACACATCGGTTCGTAGGTCCGAAGCACACATTCGAGAGGCTGGACGAACTTGCAAGCGTAACAAGCCGTACTGTAGTTCAAAGCGCGTCACGAACTTACAGGTAGGTGCGTTCATGAATTTAAAGTCCCAACAGTAGATACAAAACGCCTAGCAACCTTGTGAAAGCGCTACTCCTAGATCTACAGATTATAGCACCCTAGATCCAGCGTCGGCACCTCGACCGCACCTCCAGATCCTCTTCGCGATAAGATCACGGGCCTTCTCGAGAGGGACGGCTTCCAGGTGGCCCTACAGGTACGTTCTTTGCGTCATCTTCCTCGCCGCCTTCCTGGTTGGCCTTCTTCTGGCGACCGGTCTTCCGAAGCGCCATGGGCGTTCGCAGGCGTCTTCGACTGCTGCTTCTGTTTCGTCGACTAATGCGGCAGAGGTATCGTTAGCACGCCAGATCTACACGAGAAAAGGGCTGGGCACACAACGACGAAGATTGCGGAGCTCAAGATGGTAGTCCCAAGCACCGAGAGCATACTAGCCGTCAGACACGGCGCCGCCGTCCCAGCAAGTCAGACATTGCAGAGCTTGGAAACAGGGAGATTGTGCCGCATGCTCCCGCAATGGTGGTCACAATGACGAGGTTGTGCAGAGGATACGCCCGCGTGCCGATAGCGCGAATGGTCGTATCTGCCTGGCGTTTGCTCGGCCATATGGGAGGGATGACTGCTCGACGATGCCATATTCAAGTTGCAAGCCGATCTTGCTCGTGTCATTCTTCTTTCTTGTGAGGCTTGGGGCTCAGAGACTTGGTACTGGTGGCAGTGATACTTGTGGGTCCCGCTTGGCGACGAGTAACTTATGAACTAGCTTCGAACGGTCTCTCGACCATGTACTTTGACAGGAAGCGGGACTCATGCTAGAAGAGCGCAGGACCACTCTCTGCGGCAGGCGGTGCAGGCGAGAGCACTCGGGCGAAGCGGCTAGGAGACCCGGACACAGCTGCAGGAGCGTCGAGAGGCCCTGCCGTGAGGCGATGTATGTGTACAAGGTACTGTGGGTTATATACGTCCGTCCCGATCACGCCAGAAGGTCAAGCTCAAGAGATGACTCAATCATAGATTCCTCGAGGACCCTGGACGTTTTCTGGACAGATCAACTACGCCGATGCCCACCTCAACGATTCAATCGCGACGCAGTGGTCACGGTTTCTCGGACTATAATTTGTAACAATCTCCCTGACATGCAAGGTCAATCCGGGTAAGACGCTCGCTGGCCCCGTCCTGCGGGCCGTCCAAGGCTACGTACTACTATGGGGCTTGCTAAGCACGTACGAGGACTTATACTTACTGTCGAACGATGAGAAAGTGCATCCGATACCCTATCTGAGAAGTCTTGTGTGCCTACCGCGTTGGCCGAGTTTCCCCTTTGTTCTGACACGCTCGATGATGCTCCACTTCCACGAGAAAGGAAGCCCAAAGACCATATTTGGAGTGAGCGATCGCCAGATCCAAATCCTACTCGACGCCGGGCCGCCAATCCTGATCATGACGAGAATATTTGATCATCCAACCGTCCAACGTTCGACGTGGAGTCCCTTCCCAGTGCCCCCTTCGAGTAGTGAACTCAAAGTGACCACTGGGAGCGCTCACACACGGGCGAGTCCCGGAGTCTCTCAGACGACGTGTCACTGCAGGCCCCCCGGTCGGGTGTCACATTCCTTCGACAGGTGGTGGTGCCCCCTTCAAACGCATCCATCATGCCGGCAGGATACGCGGACCACTCTGATCACCGGTTGAGCACTTTGACGTGCGTTCTCCAACCGGAAACCTTTTTATGGGATTGAGATGCGCACGGACCTACAGGCGGGCAGGCCACCGCCGCTGATACAAACCTCCTGTACCGGGCTCACGCTCAGTGTCCCGAACTCTCTTCGGTGCTCTCCCAAATGGCTGTACGACTCAACCACCGAGTCCGGGTTCGTAAATGATAAATGCACAAAGAAAGCGTTCCGGATCGTTCAGTACACATTCTCGCAATCGTGAGTCTCGTACGTACACTACCACTACTAGGCCGGATCGCATTATACGCGTTCATTTACCATAAGCATCCCACCCCGTACACAGCGCAGGAGGAGTAGGCTGTTTCGTCACCGCAACTCGGTCAAATCCTCCTCGAGTTCACGTTCTCCACTAAAGCACACACGCACAGCGGTGCGCACCTCCTTTCGCCCTTCCTCACTTTCCCTGCACCTTCCAGCTCCCCGGCCCAAAGTCCCTCGGCCCGAGGGCCTCGTCCACGACGCGCATCATCCTTATCACCTTCTCGTCCTCCCACCGCCTCCCGACGATCTGCACGCCCACCGGCAGCCCCGCCATCTTCTCCGCGTCGTAGAACCCGCTCCTGTCGCCCCCGCCCTTGCCGTACAGCAGCCGCTCGACGAACGGCGAGCCGTGCCCGCGCCCGACGCGCTGGTCCGTCCATTCCGCCGTCGGCACGTCCGTCGACGGCCGCACGCGCGTCACGGGCACGGTCCCCACGGGCGACTCGACGACGTTGTACAGCAGGTCGACGCACGCGAGGCCCGCGAGGTACTGCACGGATCTGTGGGAATAATGTGGGAACGCGGGGAGATGCGCGAAGATGCGGGAGGATGCGGGAGTTCGAGAAGTGGGAGCGAGTGCGGAGTAAGAGCGCCGGGGGCGGCGGCAGCGGGTGCAGAGGAGGGGCAAGATACTCTTAGCGTGGCCTGGAGAATAGCTAGGGAAGGAAAGACGTACCCGTGCGGGAGACCAGGCATGGCGAGCGCCGGGGCGATGATCCCGTCGAAGCCGTGTTTATCCCAGACCTTGTCCGATTGAATTCGGCCATCGCAGACATGGGCGGTTATCGAGGCGGCGAGTAGCACGAGCGAGAGAAAAAGCGACATGACGGACGACGGGGTGAGCACAACTCAGAATACAGGAACTCGCGCGAAATGAAGGGGCACGGTGAACGACGCAGGCGCTGACGGCGAGACTCACCTCGCGGTAGAACATGCGCGCGTATTCGTCGCGTTGCCGGACCCACTTGTGGTACTCCTCGACGGACTTGCCGCACGCCGCGCGGATCGTGCCTGGCATCGCCTCGTCCTTGTACAGCTTCCCCACCACCCACGCGAACGAATTCCGCAGCCAGCCTGTATCCATGAGGGTTGCAGGTGCGCATGAGGCCAAGGCGGACCGGAGGGACAGCAAGACACGACATCAGCTAGGGGTCTCGGAGAAACCAGAACAACCGCGGCGCGGGGAAGTAGCCGCACCTGGTAGCCGCGGGCCAATCACCACAGGCACCACCCCAGGATCCTACGCAATCCCCGAATGTACACAATCAGCACCCATCGTTCACCGCTCCGAGGAAATAAGCAGCGAATCGGAGCGAAGTGGACGGCGGTCGAAGTGAAACTCACTAGCGGGTCGTCGCCGAGGTCCGCGGAGAGCGTCTTGTACTTGTCGGCGGCAGTAATCCCAATGAAAATCTCCATCGCGCGCCGAGCTACGATAGGACAAAGTAGCAACAAAGTCGGGCGAGGATCAGCGACGCCGGTACGACAGCCAGTAGACACACGGGGGTAACCGTAAGGGCAAGCGCGTGCAATGCGGCAGTAGAGGGCTAAAAGACGCACCCTGCGGCACCTCAAATTCTACGCATTCGTGGCCCGCCCTGCGCAGAGCCTCGACCGTCTCGCGCACCGCCCTCTGGCACGCCGGCGACGGCTTCACAAAGTTGTCTGACAATGAGAAAGACGAGCGTCAGCGACAGCCTTCTTCTTCTCCGACGTGAGCCAAGCGGACAGCAGATCGCTCGAGCCGCCAGGGGTGAGATCCCGCGAGCCTCCAGGCGCGCCGAACGCCCAGTAGCAGAGCAACAGCCCGGAGACATGACGCGAGCGTCAAAGCTTGAACGTCGAGCCCGAGCGCGAAGTCTCGGGACCCCAGAACCCAAAAGCAAAAGACGAGAATAGCTTGCAGGGCAGTGGCAGACGGGGAGGAAGACCGCGGACTCACCGGACACGTAAAACCCGAAGCGCAGCTTCTTCGGCGATTCGTCGACGTCGCGGTACGCCAGCGGTGCGGGGTCGAACTCGCCTCCCTGCTTCCCAAAAACAAGGCGCGCGCCGAGCTCGATGTCGTCCACGGACCTGCGTCGCGTACGGGTGGGAACGTGTGGTGAAGGGGCGGCGGAGGGACGGACAGGCAGAGGTGAAGAAGGGTATCGTCAACGTCTGCGCAAATCTGACAGCACGGGGACCTAGCGGGATGCTCACCGTCCCATCGGACCAGCCACGGTATGGATGCCCTCGAATCCTGGCCATGTCCCTGTATGCATACGCATTCACCGTCAGCATCCTGATCGCTCGAGCATATACGGGGGCACAGAGCAACAGGAGGACACATGCGCACCTTGCACGCCGGTCATGCTAATCCTACTCCAGCCGGGCTTCAACGAATAGATGCCGCAGAACGACGCGGGTATCCTGTCATGTCGTTTATGCACAGATAACAACTGTCAGCCGACCTCATCCCGAGCCACCAGGTACACGCCAGAACACCCGGGACGCATCCACACTAGCACTTGCCACCAGCGCTAGTGCGGGAGCGACAGGAATTCTCGACGTGCGCGCGTTCTCTCACCTGAGCGAGCCGCCAATATCGGTGCCCCAGCCGAGCACCGCGCCGTCCATGGCGAGGAGCGCGGCCTCGCCGCCGCTCGTTCCGCCAGACGAGTATGACTTGCTGTACGGGTTCAGCGTGCGGCCCCAGATCGGGTTCGCGCACTCGAAGAAAAAGATGAGCTGCGAGAGGTTCGTCTTGCAGATCGGGATCCCGCCCGCTTCCCGCACGAGCGCGACCACCTAGGCACGCAAGAAGGCGGTCAGTCATCAATGCATCATCCGTTATGGTCATAGTCGAGAAGCACGCATGGGGCGGGCCTAGTGCGCTGCAGCAGATGCAGCGGCTTCCCAGGAAGCGTAATCGTGAACTCTGTATGTATGACCTCGCTAAAGTGTCCGAAGTCGGTGCAGGCGCTAGTGCGGCTTCGGCCTGACGCAATTCCGCACTGCACCGATAGCCGAGACGGACAACGAGGGAGGAGGGCTGTCCGCCATGGCCGCAGCTGGGACGTCGATAGAGCCAAATGCTTACCAGGGCGTCTTCCGGACAGGGCTTGTCCGCATGGGAGGAGAAGCCGATGGTCGAATCGTAGCCCTTGACGTCGACTGGGCGAGAGAGCGCGCGTGCGAGCGCGGTGAGATTGGTGCGTTGCGAGGCAGACGCCGGGAGGAGGGAGACTCACAAGTGTCTTTGAAGCTGACAGGCACGCCATGGAGCGGGCCGCAGATTTTGCCCGTGCGGGCGAACTCGTCATCCAGCGCCTTGGCGCGGGCACGGGCCTCTGCGAAGAAGACTAGAAGCGGACGGAGTGAGCGACGATCTCAACTCTCGATGTGGACGCAACCGCGCGGCTGCTGCTGCTGCGCCGGAAAACGTGACGGGGGCTGCAGCGAAACGCGGAGCGGAGAGCTGACCTTCGGTTAAACAGTTTGTGACGTCCTGTGCGAGGGCAGCGCGAGCGATGTAGGCGTCGAGGACGTCTGCGGCAGTCCATTCGCCCTTTGCGATGCGCTGGACGATTTCGCGCGCTGTGGGGGCCGAAGGACGAAGAAGAACGAAGAAGACGGGTGAGCGGACGACGATCGCGGCTTCTGGGATGGACAGCTTACCTGTTGCGCGCAGGTACGGCTCCGCCTCTGGGCCGCCGGCGAGCTCGGGCGGGACGGCAGCGCGTGCGACGCGGATGGCCTCGTCGCGGCGGGCCTGTTTTCTGCGGGCGACGTCGAGGTGCGCGTGCGAGGAAAAGGGCCACATTGGGGGCGGATCGGGAGCTGGGGGAGGAGGGGTCGGTGGACGGGTGCGGCAGCTGGGGGAAGGGCGATGTTAAGTAGGATGCTGGGGAGGCGCCCGTGGTGGGGGATGTCCGCGGAGGGAGGACGGGTTGGCGAGCGGAGGAGGGAGGGCGAGTGCCGGAACGAGATTGGCGGACGCTGCAATCACAACCACCACCAGCCGTATTCAATTCTCGTACCCCCCGGCAGGCGGGGATCGGCGGGCGATGCTGCCTATCCCCAATCCAGCTCTCCACCCTGTCAATGTCCTCCCCCGGCGTCTGTCTCCTCACCCGCCGTCCAGTGCTCT
Organism: Pilatotrama ljubarskyi; assembly: GCA_022385805.1. Taxonomy (NCBI): domain Eukaryota; kingdom Fungi; phylum Basidiomycota; class Agaricomycetes; order Polyporales; family Polyporaceae; genus Pilatotrama; species Pilatotrama ljubarskyi. The sequence continues at coordinate 223,045 of MU277719.1, read as the reverse complement.
CCAAAGGAGCACGCACACGCACACGCACACACCGCAACCGCGCACACACGTCCACCGCCGCATGCAGGGTGTAATATCTCCCCTCCCACCCGGGACATCCCAGATCGCATCGCACTTCGCCTCCGATACCACACGATCTCCATCTTCGTCAGCCCTGGGAACATCGCAGCGGTTAATCGCACCCAGACGCGCACGAACGCACTCCCCACATACCGCCCGCACCCGCACCCACAGCTCGCGCTAGAAGCCAGCGACCATGTACTCACCACCCTCTTTGTCCTCCCGCGCGGCTCCTGCGCACTCTCGAGCTCGCCCCCACGATGCGCCACCCCACCTCCGCCACCGGCACTCAGCGACTCAGCGATGTCGTAAGCCTGCGAGCCAGTCGGCTACGCGTGCACACGCGCGCGCGGCAGCGAGTGGCCGCACAGACTCGGAATAGCTCAGCAGTGCTTCAAACCTCCTCCGGGGGCCAGGGGCACCGTCGCCGTTAGACCGGCGGAGCGACACACCGCGTTAAGGACTAAGCGTCGAACATTGAGCGATGACTGGCGAGCAGTACGAGACTCGAGTCCCATGCACGGGCTGATTGGACAATGTGGACCGCCTGAGGCGCCTGTGCAGCACCAACAGCACGAGGTGGCGAGCCCGGTGGGAGCCCGCCCACGGGAGCCCCCGGCCACGAGCGACTCGGCGACTCAGCGACGCAGGCGTGGCCGCTCATGCTACCAACCTTGTCCAGGGCCTGGGCTGCTGCAAATTGCAATGGCAAAGGCAGGTGCATGTCAGCTACATACCATACTCGCAGCGGCAACCGCCAGCCCTGCACGCGCGCACGCACCTTGCTCTCCCCATCGGGGCACCCCGCTCCCGCGAGCTTCTCGCAACCCCTGCCATCGACGGCGAGCTTCTCCTCCAGAACCCGTTGCGCTTTATCAACGTCCGGTCGGCCGGAACGCACGCGCGCGAGTATGTATGTATGGAGGAGGGCTGCACTCCAGCCGTACGTATCCGCGTCCTGGATGAATGTTGCATGACGGAGAGTGTCGCGGATGCAATCGACCGTGACGTTCACACGCGCGCGCTGCACTTGTACGATCTTCACGGAGAATAATTGCGCAATACGGGCACGCGCAATTAACAGTCCTCTGTGGGCGTTCATCTGCGAGCCACAGGGACTTGGAGGGTAATTATATCACGCACAAGGGCGGACGCGTACACGGACGGTTCGGCATAGCGGGGGCAGGCCGAAGGCTCGGAGCAGAAATGCGACGAGACGCTCGTAGAACAAGAGCAAGCGCGAACAACGTACATACGACACACTGGACACTAGACAGCACACATTCAGCAAGACGAACAGCGCACGACAGAGGCGGGATACACAGGAGGGAGCAAACCGGCAACCAAACGTCTCTCCGACGGCGACGCGCACACATTCCCTCCCCCCGCCTTCGATCAAGTAGCCGACGATCGACGCTAAAGCATCCCCCGCTGCCGCCGCCCGCGCACCCGCACCCACAGACCTTGCCAATCTGCAACGGATCCCCCTGCCAGCGCCCGGTGCTCAGTCCTGCGGCAGGGGAGGCGGCGCGTCCGGCTGCGGCGCAAAGATGAGATTCAGCGGCGGCGTCGTGTTCGCGTCGTCCGCGAGCAGCGTCGCGATGATGCTCCTCCCCGCAAAGCTCCTCCCCGCGAGCGCCTTCAGCGCCGCCGCCGCCGCCCGCGGCTCCTGGAACTTCACGTACACCCTCCCCACGCCCGCCGCCTCGTCCGCGCGCTGCGCCGCGATCGCGCTCTCGCGGCCCTCGCCCCACTTCGCCTTGTCCTTCTTCACCGGGCGCGGGATGCGCAGATCCTCGACCGCGCCGTACTTGGACACCTCCTCCTTCACGTCCTCGTAGATGTCCGCGTACTCCTGGTCGTCCGCGAGCTCCTCCGGCACGACCATGTTCAGCATGAGCAGGATACGGTCCTGCGTCGCCTCCAGGTCGCGCTCGCCCACCGGCAGGATCGGCTTCGGTATCTCCGGCGCCGCCTCGTACATGCCCGGGATCGGCGACTGCCCCGGCTTCGCGCCAACAGACGCGCGCTGCACGACCAGGTACTTGTCGCCGAGCTCCATGCCGCTGAGCGACTGGATCGCAACGTCCGTCACGCTCGGATCGACGTATTCGAAAAACGCAAAGCCCTGTGGCGCGGAGGCAAAACGTACACATCAGTGCCTGGACCATATGGCGTGCAAAAGGCGTCAGGAGAGAGCGGGCGCAGGTACGCACCTTGGACGCGCCATTCCCGTTTTCCCTCACGAGGTTGAACGCCTTGAGCTCGCCGAAGCTGGTCAGGAGCTCCATCACCTGCTCCTCGTTGAGGTACGTCGGCAGCCCGCCGACGAAGATTTTGTTCGCAGAGTCCGGGACGTTCGTCGACACAACGCCCGGGACATGCATGTTCGCCATGACGTCCGGCCCCCCGTAGTCCTTTGGCCGTCGGATCTTGAGTGGGCCGTTGAGGAAGATGATTCCATCAAAGGCCATGGCGGCTGTGGCGTCTTCTGCGCTGCGGAACTATTGAATATCATCATACTGTCAGCGCGCCCAGAAGGCCAGACATACGACATTGCAAGAAAAGCGCACCTCCACAAACGCGTAGTTCTTCTCATAGTTGCATTGCACGGCCAACACCGGATTACCAGGCGCACCCGTCCCCAGGTTCATCTCCTTCATCTTGGAGTTGAAGAAGTCCGTCAGGTTCTGCTCATTGATGTCCGGCGTGATGCTGCCGATGTACAGACGGCGCGATTGTCTTGACAGGTTGGGGTTCACTCCCGTTCCCATGCCAAATGTGGATACAGGCATCGGAGGAGGAAGGCCTGGGATGGCGAGGATGGGCGGAATCTGCGTCCGGTTTGCACCAGGCAGGTTGAACAAGCCTGCGAAACAAAAGCAGCATAAGGCGTTAGTGTCATGAACATGACTTCCATTCTCTCGCTGTTCGCTTCATCCGGCTAAGCCGTGGTTAGAGTGGCTTATCGAGAATTCTGAGGACGCCGATACTGCAGGCCCGCATGGGAGTTTGATAACCAGGAGAGAGCGAAGTATGAGGTCCAGCACAAGGCGATGGCCGAGGTGATATGCAGCAAAAAAGCGGAGAAGCGTCTGATCTGCAGCTAAGCCGAACGAAGCATTATGCGCGGTCATATCTCCACCTTGCCTGTCAACTGGTGCATCGGACTCTATAACGTCGCCGACATATCGTTCCGTTCGGCTTCTGGTGCAGTATCCGCGTAGCAACTCTTCTGCACAATGATGTGCCTATGCGACGCGGTAGCTGCACCACTACACCCATTTCGGGTCAAATTGCGCACCCAACAGCAGCCGCGACGCCTCGCGCCGGGTATGAAGGCCAGAAGTGCGAGAAGTTTGCCACACCAGTAGTCTCGTGATGATAGCGCCCCAAACGCCACGGCACGTCCAGAGAACGCGAATGCGACAGCGAGCTAGAGCCAAAACATATGGGGGATCACGACACTCACCGGTCTGTTTGGCTTGCATAGCAGTGTACTGCTCGTAACCAGGGGCGTGGACGTCCCATCCGCTCGCCTTGCGTTTCCTCTGCGACAGTGGCACGGCGTCCGGCGGCGTCGGCGACCTCCTCTCTGGCGTACCCAGAGCGTCCCGGTGTCTCCCTCTCCCCCTCCTCTCGCCCCGGTCATCGTCGCGCGGGGGCCTGCGGTGCCCGTGGTCGTCGTCTCCGCGGCGTTCGCGTCTGCGGTGGTCGTCCTCGCGGTGCCGCCGCGCGTACTCCTCGTAATCCTCCCGGCCAACGCTGCCGCCGCTCGCGCCTCCTCCGCGGCCGTAACGCTCGCGGTCCCTGTCGCGCGGGTCTCTGTCGCGCTCGGAGTGGCGGCGGGACTCGTAGCGTTCGCGATCACGCTCCCGGTCGCGGTCGCGGTGGCCTCCACCGTCACGCTCGTCGCGGTGCCTGCGGTCGCGGTCGTAGTCTCTGGAGGAATGGTGGCGGTCGCCGTAGCGCTCTGTGGAAGGGGGGAAAGCGGGTGTGAGTACCATTGAGCTGCTAGATTTCTGGTTCTGTCAGCAGCCGGAGGCAAGAGCTAGACTTCTGCTAAGACCTGGCGACATGGCAGCACCGGGAACGAGCTCGAATGACACTGCGCTGGGAGACGACGGCCAACATAGACGGCTACTGCGCGGAAAAGATGCTAGCTGTAAAGAAAAACTAGTCTGGAGGGCATCTAAGCAGCTCTGCGGGCCCTGCACTCGGATCTGCGCTGGAAAAAAAGCGGATAGGATGAGGTGGCCAGGCGCAAGTCACCTGAAGGAGGAAGGCCATTCGGCTGCGGTGTGCTCAACCCTGCCTCCAAGATGGAATGGGAAGGACGAAAAAGCAGGGAGAGGACTCGTACTCACCAGTGGCTTCTGGGGCGGTCGCCATTTCTGCAGTGAGCGGGATGTGGTGTGGAGGTGGAGGTGGTCGACCTTCGTCTCACCTGTCGGACGCTCTCCGCCACCACTCCAACTGCGGCATGCGTGGGAATTCGCTGATAACCACCGGATAAGTCCCCTAATAGACGAGAATAATTAGTAGTTGCACAGCACTTGACCAGATAGGGGTTAACTGATAACAATTTGTGTGTGCGCCTACCAGTGTGGCTGCTCGATCGCCCGTTATCTACAGCTGCAGACGGAATATCGAGTCCTCCGGGTCGTCCTCTGCGGGTTGAGTTCTGTCTCCTCGCCGTCGCTGAGAGTTTTTGCTAGAGCCTAGCTCCTCTGCGCTCTCGTAAAGGTCTCCGCTAGTGCCCCGCCACTGTCCCTGGCACCCCTAGTCGTCCTTTTCTCGAGCACGACTCACAACGACCACAACCTAACAGATCACTTTGCACCATGTCGGCGAGCCCATACCCAGAGGATGTCAAGACAGACCGCGCCGACAGCCCCTTCGACGCACCCAACCTAGTCGACACCCCTGCCGCACCCCACGGGCAAGTCAGGCTATCCGCGCGCCCTCCGCTCGACAGGTCGTCTCCACTGGCGTTCGTCAGGAGCGTCTGGCGGCGATTTCTCAGTCTGTGGACCAAGCGCTTCGTGCTGTCCCTGCTCGCGGGCCAGGTCGTCTCGCTGTGCATCACCTGCACGAACGTGACGACGACGGAGCTGATGAACCGGAACTGGTCGCTGCCCACTACGCAGACGTTCTTCCTGTGAGTGTCTGTCCGACTTCAGGAGAAAAGAGCAATGTTCAGTCGGTGTCTATCAGGTACCTCTCTTTATTCGTAATTTATACGCCATACACGATATATCAATGTAAGCCCTTCACAAGTGTTCCCCGCGGCATAGAGCTCACTCCTGGTGTAGACGGATTCGTAGGATGGTTAAAGATGATTTACAAGGATGGTTGGAAATGTAGGTCCCCCTACTACCTCCCTCACCTTCAACCATGCCCCCTGACCCCACACCTCTGCAGACATCATCCTAGCGGCATGCGACGTCGAAGGGAACTTCCTCGTCGTGAAAGCTTACCAGTACACGACGCTCCTCTCGTGCATGCTCCTGGACGCATGGGCGATCCCCGTCTGCCTCCTCTTCTGCTGGATATACATGCGGCCCAAGTATCACTGGACACAGCTCCTCGTAAGTTCATCCCTAGGCAGCGCCCGCACATCTGGACGCGATAGCTGACAATGGCGAACGCAGGGCGTGGTGGTGTGCGTAGGCGGGCTAGGTCTGCTCGTCGCCTCGGACGAGATCACGGACAAAGACTACCCCGCGCTGAACCGCGCCAAGGGCGACGTCTTCATGCTCGTCGGGGCCTCCCTTTACGGCTTCAGTGCGTCTCTTATCATCGACATCTCAGCAGCTAGAGCAGCCACTGATGCCAGCCCATAGCGAACGCGACGGAAGAGTTCTTCGTGCGGCGCTCGCCGCTGTACGAGGTGATCGGGCAGCTCGGCATGTGGGGCGTGCTCATCAACGGCATCCAGGCTGCCGGGCTCGAGCACAAGGCCATGACCACCGCGAGCTGGAACGGCGTGACCAGTGAGTCCCTTCTCCGCCTCTCCACCTTGGTATATGAATGCTGACGGGATTGACTGAACAGTCGGGCTCCTGGTCGCGTACACAGCGGCTATGTTCATCCTCTACACCGTCGCGCCGATCCTGTACCGTATGGCGTCGTCCGCGTATTACAACCTCTCGCTCCTCTCGAGCGACTTCTACGGGCTCCTCTTCGGACTCTTCCTTTACGTGCGTACCTACGCCCGTGCCCTTTAATTCTTTCGGAGTGGTGGCCGAAGCTGACTGCTGTCGCGAATGCAGCACTACTCCGTGTACTGGCTGTACTTCCCGGCCTTCGTCGTGGTCATCCTCGGGCTCATCATCTACTTCTGGCACGCCACGCGTACGTCTCCTCTCCCCTCCCTCTCTCCCTTCTGGCCGTTCTCGTCACTGACATACGTTGTCAATTCATGCAGCGGAGGAGCAGGGCAAGATCGAGCCGCGCGCGCCCGAGTACGTCAACCAGCGCGGGACCAGCACGCGCGTCGTTGGGCAGGTATAATCGCCCGTCCATCCTCTTCCGCTTCCGCTCCGAGGGAGGAGGGGGAAGGTCACGGCTCGGAACGACAGGACTATCACGACGCAAAAGTAGACAGCTCAATCGAGCTTGTAGACAGACCCACGACAGGGGCTTTGTACGATATCGCAGGGTTGCAAGGAGTGGAGGACCGCGTATGCGGAGGAGACACCGACGTCGTGCTATATCTACTCGGGGATGTATCGAGTGGTCACTTCTTGGTTTACAGGGAACGTAGCGCTACGGGTTGAGGACGATGGATTGCATATTCGATGAGAGTAATACGTGACATCAGGAAATTCCTTCAAGGGAGGATGGCGGTAGCCAGCAAGAAAGTGTTACAAGAGTCCGTCGATGTTGACCATCCGTATTCAGAAGCTACTGAGTACTCGTACAGCGCATTATATGAAGTGGGGATATGCGAGAAATGGACGGAAAGGAGTCTGTATGCTAGGGTTGGGTTCTATCGAACGGTACGTTATGTATGAACCTGAGAGGGTGGACGTCACATCGCAGGGGTCCCAGTGGAACTTGGACGAACAGTATACGTAGCGGCCGAGGCAGCTCCCGGAGAGCTCATACCAGCCTCTTCGGCGGCTCCTCAGCGGCCTTGCGCGCACGCTCCTGCTCCTCCTTCGCCTGCTGCTCCTGGATATGGCGCTGCCACTCCTCGAACTGCTTCCACTTTGTCTCGCGCAGCGCCTGGAGCTCGCGCTCCTGCTGCTCGCGCTGGGCGCGGTGTTCCGCCAATTTCTGTCAGCGCAAGCAAGGGTGAGTATGATGTACGGACGTAACAAGGCGAGGGGCAAGACTTACGGCTTTAAGGCTCTCGACGGTGGTGAGGAGGTTGTTGAGCGTCGCCTCGGACAGCTCCGTGATCTGCACATACGCAACTCAAGTCAGGATACACCCTCCCACTTTGACGAGATGAGAGAGCGGAGGGACGCACCGTATCCGTCGCCTGCTGCACGATGTCCTTCTCGCCTGGGAACGGAGTCGGCATCGGCGGGCCCCACGCGCCCTCCGGCCGAGGTTGCTGCTGCTGGGGCTGTGGCTGCTGTTGTTCCTGCCGACCACTCCATCCCCAACCGTGCCGTCCTGCTTCATTCTGCTGCTGCTGCTGCTGCTGTTGCTGCTGCGCGCGAGCCTCCCGGCCCCAGCCGCCCCAACCCCATCTCTCCCGATGTCCGCCACCATTCTGCAGCTGTTGCTGCTGCTGTTGAACCTGCTGAGCCTGGTTCTGGTCTTGCGGCTGGACGGGAGAAGGGACGGGCGCGGAGGCTGGGGCGGGCGGGAGTGCGCCGGGGGCGGGGTAGGCGTTCTGGGGGATGCGGTCGCGCCAGCATGCGCGGGCCTGGTGCCAGGCGTGGGCGTCGTGGTGGTGGTGCCACCAGGTGGCTGCGCCGGCGCCGATGATGAACCAGAAGAGGCGGGAGGTAGCGCGGCCGCAGCGGTGTGCGTGGTGCCAGTGGTGGTACATGGTCGGTGCTTGGGAAGGCGTAGGAGTGAGGCTGAGAGTGAGGGTGTCCGAAGGCAGAGGTGTGGTATTTAGAGGATTGAAGAAATCGGTAAGGAAGGAGGGACTCGAGTGTGTGTCGATGCTGTTGAGGACTAACCGGACAGCGGGGGCGGGGGTTATATGTACCTACGAGGGTTGGGTGTGCCGCGGCGCCGTCGGGCTGCGTCAACCTGCAATCCTTCGGGATGCGAGTATGAAGCAGTCCGGCGCGGTGGCGGTGGGAAAGGGAGAGTTCTGGAGCGGCGGCGTGCGTTGAGCTGTGTGCGTGGACGGCGCAGCTGTGCCAGTGTGCATACGCACGCGACGGAGCAGGGTGCGGAGCGAGCGCTGGAGCGGCCGAGCGACTACGTATACACAGACAGAGACGCAAGCGGGCCTACGAAGAGGAGGATCGAGGATGCAGAGGCATGGCTCGGGGTGCGGAGGCGTAAGACTCACGGCAGACCGAGCACAGCGGAAGAGCACGAGATCTGAGATCTGAGATGCCGGCCAGCTTACTCCCCGCCCCGATCAGTAGTACTCATCCCGATCCCGGCACGCGCCGTCCCCTTACGCGTGACGCGTCCGCTCGGCTCCGCGCCCATTCATCGCGTCGTGACATGCTGTGACAGGTCGCGCCATCCCCGACTGGCGCGGACTCGGCACGCGCGTCTTCGGCTTCTTTGCACTCGCCGCCACTGCTCCAGGGCGAGACGGTACAACGCAGCGTTATGCAGGACCCATACAACGAGTCTTCCGACGTGAGTTTGCTGCAGCCGACACTAGGCCAGTGTATGATCAACAGATGACCTGAACAACTTGTACCCGCAGAAGTCTCGGAGCCCACCAATGCCCGACCCCGACTCCGAGCACGGTGATCAGTCAGGCCTTGCACAGCAGCGGCATCGTGATTACATCCGCAACAGCATCCTACATCACCATCTCGAACAGACGCTCCGGAAAGCAGCGAGCACGGTCAGTAGCCACGCCTCCACCGCGCTGCGCGGCCAACTTCATCTCCGCACCGTTGCTATCGTGTGATTGACCCCAGACGACGTGCACGTTCCCAACAGACAACCTCCCAAAGCCTCACTCTGAGCGCGGCGCTCCACACATTCCCGTCGCCCTCCTCGTCCTCAGACCACGGAGGGGACACGCGCATCGCGGGTGGCTTGTCTCAAGATGACCTAGCCAAGATGGCCCCGGTCGCGCTTCCGGTAAGCATCGTGACGAGTGCCTGGTTCCCATGAGCCAATGGGCACTGGAAGCATTGTCATCGCAGATGACGTTCCTGGGCACGCGAGTGATCCACACCGCTCTATGATGTCGATGGCTTGCTAGCCATGCTCAATCCGAACCGGGCTGGACGTCTGATAGGCTTCCTCCAAGTAGGTCCTGAAGGACGCGTTCCTCGAGCAACTCGAAGACGAGCTCAAGGGTACGCTCCTTTCCATAGTCGATTACTATTCACCAAAAGACGACGAAGGTGAATAACCTGCGCTTCGATGCCTATCTCGACCGAGTGATTGACGACCACCTGCGCCCGCAGGCTTCGCAGACGAGGTTGACCGTGTCCAAACCGCCCCCCAGCTACCCGAACGCATCCGGCAGCGCAAAGCCGCGCTAGCCCAACAGCGCGCCCTCGTCTCCGAAGCCCGCAACCAAGTCCTCGAGCTCGTCCAGCGGATCAACGATGTACGTGCCACGCCTCCATCACCACCCCGTTCTCTCCACCACAAACTCACAATCAGCATCCCACAGACCCACCCCGCCCTAGAATCGGCGCTCATTACCGCCCTTCAGACCCTTCCTCCCCATCTGCGCGCCGCCCGAGCAGCAGAGGCCGACGTCCTCGCGGCGACGATCGAAGCCGCGCTCCTCAAGCTCTCCCTCCTCCGCGCCCGCGCGCACCGCGCTCTATACGGATTCTCCCTCCCGTCATCCGGTCAGACCGTGTCGAGGGCGGTGGCAGTAGCGCACATGGCCCTCCTCAGCCGGCAGCGCGCGCAGGACGAGGAGATGAAACGGCTCGACGGGCAGATCGCCGCGTACGAGGGCGTGCTTCGCCTTGTAGATGGAGGAAGGGGTGGAGAGGGAGGGGAGGGGGCGTTCGGGCAGGTGGTGAGGGATATGGCAAGGGTGAAGCGGGAGACGGAGGAATGCAGACGGGATTTGCGGCGGTTGGGGTGGACGGGGGATTGAGGGACCGGTAAGCTTGTTGTACGATTGGCTTTTAGGATGGTTGGGATGTTCTAATAGATACATATACCACATGGGTACGCATACAAGCTCCCTGGGTATCCTACAGGTACTCATCGCAGTTCAGTATGAACCTCGTATAGAACCGCGCGGACTCCATCCACCCCTCCGCTCGGATAGCTATGCACGACGCAAAACCGCTACCTTCAGTCACCGTGCTGTTGTACAGAACGCGTGCATGGAGGAGGCCCACCTTCGTTCACCGTATGGAAGCCATTGTACCGATCACCCTCGCGGACGTGCGAGTAGCGCACGATGTTCCGCGTCAGGTTCCAATACCTCGCCGTATCTGCCCCGTCCAGAACTGTGAGTTCCGCTACCCTCACGTACCTCCCACCGGTCATAGCGCATGCCACGTGAGAAGAGACTTACCAGTATTCCCCGTCTCGATCCTCGGCACGACCACCACCTCCGTCGTCTTCGACCTCCCAGAGTCCAAGATAGCACCCCTGATTGTCCCCGCGAGCACCTGGTACGGATCCTCGCCCGTAGGCGTCACGGGGGAGGGATCCAGCTCGTATCCGAAGGCAACGGAGAGGGTCAGGTGTCCGTTCTTGCCCGTCCCTGCCGGTACAGTGCGGCCGAAAGCCTCCATGGTTAGATTGAAACGGATGGCGAGTGGCCGGAGGAGAGATGCGAGGCGGGTTTGCACGTCGGCGACAGAGCTGCGAATTGGTCAGAAAGTGCCCTCCCGCGTCCCTGCTTGCCGAACTCAGCAACGCAGCGCACCTATCCTCGACGATCCTATGATTCACAACCGCGCCCGCGCTCTCCGGCAACGCGTTCACCTTCACCCCGCCCCACACCAGATCCACCGCCTGCGTCGTCCTCAGCAGCGCGCTGTACTCCTCTCCAAAAGTCTCCAACAGCTCCTCCTTCAGCTCCTCCAGCGCCTCGTCGCTCTCTTCCGCCTCGCGCGCGAGTCGCCGTAGGTCTGCCGGATACTCCGGGGCGTACCGCGCTGCGCATTGCGTAGCGTTGTACGCGCTGCTGTGCCGGGTAAGCGTTGCCGGGTGCGGTTGCGTCTCGAGCTCGACGATCATGGCGGAGAGCATGCCGATTGCCTAGATAGGAGTCCCGTCAGATGCGCCTCTCATATTGAGCACCGTATTTCGGAGAGATGAGAGGACTCACGGTATGTGCTGGGGGCACGCTAGAGTGCCCACCCGGGGCAGTGACCTCGATCTGCACGTCGAGATAGCCCTTCTCGGACAGCGCGGGGAAAGCGAAGACGACGTCCCCGCCGTACGCCGTGCCATATGCCGAGCCTTCCGCCACAATAGCATCAGTCAAGCGTTCGACAGAGAGAGATAGTCCTTGTATCGACCTCCTTCATCTAGTAGAAGCGCAAATCCGTTCGTGCCGTATCTGTTCTCGAGGTATTGGGCGAGATGGCCCGCGCCCTAGGCGATCAAGAGGTGAGCGACGCAGCATAACCCCGCTGCTGATCCTTCCGCTCACCTGCGTCCCCGAGGACTCTTCGTCAAACCCGAACGCCCAGACGAACGTCCTGCGTGGCTTGAAGCCCTGCTCGAGCAGGACATCGATGGCCTGTCTACGAGTTGATACAAGCATCTCGGCCGGTTCTGTATACCGAAGCAAAGTGGGCCTCACAAGGAAGCGACGAGGTCCGACTTGTCGTCGCAAGAGCCGCGTCCCCAAATCCACGTCCCTGCGTATCCATCGTCATAAGTCCGTCGAGCCAGGCAGCGTCGGCTCAGAACTGCTCACCATCGTACAGCCCGGAGTAGGGAGGCTGGTTCCAGTCCTCATAAGTAGACGGATCGACCGGTACAACATCTGGTGGCACGTCATGAGCATGTTACAGTACACGCCCGCAACCAGGGCTTCTTCACACCTTGATGCGCAGTCATGAGGACAGGTAGAGCTGTCTCATTCGCGCCCTGCCAATGCAGGACGATCCCGTACGTGTTCACCTTGGTGACGTCAAGATCCTCGAAACTAGTGACGGGGTAATAGGGTTAGCCTAGAATGCATCCTCGCATGTATTGAGAGCCTTTGGCTTACACTCTCGGGAAGGTCTTTTGCAGGTAGCCATGCAACTCTCCAAAGATGTCCCAGCGCGAGTCGTTTCCCACTGGACCCATATCCTCGTACGACTCTGTTCTGGATCATTCGCATACGCAATTGCGGCCGTGAGTACGTTCATCGTAGTAGCAGGATCGTATCAAGCGATAAGTACTCACGGGATGCGAAGGGCGCCACCGAAGGCCTCGTAAGCCTTCAGTTTGAACGCCTCTTCGGCAAACATTCTGTTCAGGTCCTCGTCCAGGACGCGCTGCCTGTGAGGGAAGAGCGGCTCCGCTTGGGGACAGAGGTCGGGAACCAAGTAGTCTTGCAGTGCATGGACGTGCTGAGAGGACTCCTCGGAGCCAGTCTGCGGCCTAAGCCTAGGTCCTCGTCCAAGCGACGAAAGAGACAGCGAGGACGTCTGATAGAGCGCAGCACCGGACAAGCTGGTGCAGAGTAGCCCGGTCAAGAACAGTAATAGCCTCAAAATCCCTGCCTTGCTGTGTCTTCCACTGCCCGTGCGGGTACTACTTCGTCTCCCCTTCATTGGGGCCTCATCGTACGGAGACGGTTCAATACTGCCCTGACCGGTATGTGAGACAGCTTCCAGGTGGCCTTCGATGCGACTCGTCACGCTAGCTGGGGTTGCAGACATGTCTATCTGAAGAGAAGGATCGGTGATCGTTACGGACAAGGCTGGCAACGGCACGTACAACGGTATCATTGGGACCACCACTGCGACTTGCTGTCCTAACGATGCACAGCTCTGAGTGAGTGGAGCGAATCTGTCAACTGCGTGACACACCTGTGGTGTGACCCGGAGGCCGTGCTAGTACGGGTAGAGGTTGCGGTCTGTGGGAACAGATCTGGAGTGTCCCAAACGATGACCGTCGATCGCGAGTACGAGTCGTTTACTCGTTGAAATGCTTGTTGCCCCAAACCACGTTTCTGCATAGTCTCCAGGACGTGAAGCTGGAGATTGGTACGGAGCAATGCGGGGGAACGGCACCCGGAGTCGGAGTCATGCTAAACACTTACAGGCCTTGGCCTGATGAAGGGAATCTGTGAGATCTCAGGCGCTGTGTGCAGTGTCATCGTCAGTACATAAGCGCCTCAGAAGTTCGAGTTTGTGGTCCGTTGTGCACTGCTTGCACTTCGCGACGTCTGCCTAGGGGAGACTACTACTGTATCTCGCTGCAGCTGGGGCTCAGTGCCTGATGGACACGAGGTGCCGGCAAGGCCAGTACGCAAGTCGGCGTACAATCTTCATGACGCCCGTCGAAAACTCGTGGCACACGCCGATCACTTGCGTGAGTGGCAGAGAAGATACGGGAGAGGCCGAGACATTCGCAAGCTACTTGCCACATAGCATCTGCCATTCTCCGGAGGATGTCATAAGTGGTACTGCGGGCGCTCGGAAGCCTGTTCTACAGGTGCTCGTCGCAGTTCAGGAGGAACTTGGTAAAGAAACGGATAGACTGTATCCAGCCTTCAGCAAAGACAGCTATAGATACATCAAAGCCATGAGCATATCATCGTAAAACGGGAAATCATGATGAGGGACTGACCTTCGTTCACCGTGTGCGCGCCGTTGTATCGGTGACGCTCATGCAGATGCTTGTAGCGGACGATGTTCTGTGTCAGGTTCCAATAGTACCGCGTATCTGGATTGGCAAGTGTGAGTTTCACGAACACATGCAACCATACAGGGGCCCATCATGTTGCTCACCCGTGTTGCCAATCTGAAGTATGGGCGCAACGATCACCCCGCTCGCGTTGTACCCTTCGGCGCTCTCGATCGTGGCTTTGATAGTGCCCGCAAGGACCTGGTACGGGTCGTCCTTGCCCATCGGGGTGATGGGCGAGGGTTCAAGTCCGGTGCCAAAGGCGTCCGAAAGTACAACCTGGCCTGCCTTCCCAGAGCCTACAGAGACGTTCTTGCCAAACGCCTCCATGGACAGATTCAGGCGTGTTGCGACCGGGAGTATGACATCGGTGATGTGCTCCTTGAGCTCGGCGACCGAGCTGAAAGACAACATCGTCATACGGTCGGACAACTGCGCTACGAATAACATACCTGTGCTCCGCGATGCGGTGATTCACAACAGCAGACACCTTCTCCGGAAGAGCGTTGACCTTGACTCCGCCTTGGATCAGATCCACCGCCTGTGTCGTGCGCAAAATGGCCTCGAAGCGAGGGAACTCTTCCACTAGCGCATCGCTAAGCTGTTCGAGCGCATCATCGCTGTCGACGGCATCGCGCGCGAGACTCCTGAGCTTCTCCGGATATTCGGGGCCATATGTCGCGGCACACTGAGTAGCGTTGTATGCGCCACCGCCTCGGATCAGCGCAAGGTCGTGTGGATTCGACTCGATAGCGACGATCATGGACGAGAGCATGCCGATGGCCTGTGAATGGACCTAAGAAAGACGCGTGCGCGAAGGTCGGAGACACTCACGGTATGCTTGGGTGGGACACTAGAGTGTCCACCTTGCGTCGTGACCTCGATCCGTACATCCAGGTAGCCCTTCTCGTTCAGCGAGGGTACGGCAAAGACGACGTCGTCGCCATATGGCGTGCCGTATGCGCCACCTACCACAGCGTCATCGCGTCAAAGAGGTGCGCACATCACCATTGCAACTACAACGCTCACCCCCTTCGTCCAGTATGAGCGCGATTCCATTCCGTCCATAGGTCTCCTCCAGATATGTCGCGAGATGACCCGCTCCCTACGCCCGATGTCAGCGCCCAGGAAGCCCTCCAGCTTTGTGAGACTCTCACCTGCACGCCGGATGCCTCTTCGTCAAAGCCATACGCCCAGACGAAAGTACGCTCCGGCTCGAACCCTTGCTCCAGGAGAGCATCGATCGCGTGACTAGTCAACATCCGAGCGAACGTCAGCGATGAACGAATGCTAGACGATGATAGCGTACGCACAGGCCTGCAATCAAATCGGACTTGTCGTCGCAGCTGCCTCTGCCCCAGATCCATTCACCTGGATGCGTAGTTCAGTACGCAACAAGATACTGCCGCTCGATGCTCTCGTTATGCACCATCATAGAAACCCGAATACGGAGGGTGGATCCAATCGTCCGCTGTAGCGGGCTCGACGGGTACCACATCTGTGCATCTCGCATGAGTCAAGATGATAGCAGACGAGCCCGAGAGCCTCACCCTGGTGAGCGGCCATGACGACAGGCAACGCGGACTCGTTCGAGCCCTGCCAGTGCAACACGATGCCGTATGTGTTCACCCTCGTGACGTTCAGCGTCTCGAATCTAGTGAATCATGAGGAAGGCGCAGTCCGCACAGCGTGGAGTAGAACTTACACTCTCGGGAAGGTCTGCTCCAGATACTTGTGCAGCTTCCCAAACACTTCCCAGCGGCTGTCCTCGCCGACCGGACCCAAGTCGTCATAGGACTCTGTCCTGTAGTTCCACTGCACATCAGCATACTTCGAAGGGCAACGGGCCGAGAAAGCGCTGCGTACGGGATCTGGACCGCCCCGCCCAAAGCCTTGTACGCCTTCAGCTTGTACGTCCCGTCCGCAAACACCTTCTCCAGCTCCGCCTCGAGGTCCGCATGTTTCTCCGGATAGATCGCCTTCGGCTGCGGGCAGACATGGGAGTGCTGGCTCGGTGGCAGCGGAGCGAGCCTCTCCCACGTCGGGATCTGAACTACTGCGGCGGGACGTGGAGATTGTTTGGCCAGACGGGTCCCATAAAGTAGGCCATAGCCAAAGTAGGCATAGCACACCGCGGACAAGAGGAGGACGAGGCGCCCGAAAAGCTTCTTGCGCGTGATACCTTCGCGGGGCTTGACGTGAGGGTGTGATGTCCCAGCGCGGTGAGCGTGGGCCGACAGGGGAAGAAGGACGCTATGTCCTTTCTTGTCGCCTTGCTCGAACGCGAACGTGTTCTGCGGCGCCATCGTAGAGGTGACAAATTAGCTGTGGAACCGAGGCAGGTAAAGCAGGAAGCTCCTATTATTCCTCAAGAGATCGACCAGCAGCTTGGATCGAGCGACGGGTCGGAGGTCTGAGCTCTTGTACAAGTAGTGGCGGTTGTTCGAACGCACCGGTCGTGGTACGAAAACAACCTATACAACTGAAGGCAGTGAGTCAGTTGCGGTCGATCTCACACCAGTGCCTATGAAAGCCGAAGATATCGTGCATTTAGCCGGTTATCGGCTGGGGCGTCGTCGCACCGCGTGCAGGGAGTGGTATCACTCGAACCATTATGCCCTTCTTTGGAAAGTCGCGGCGGCACGGGCTCCCGCCGCGAAGCGCCCACCTTCGAGCGTAGTGCGTCCGTGCGCGCCTGAGCGAACATGAGTGCGAAGTATGTGCAAAAGGACGGGCATGCATGCGTCGGAATACACAGCTGGTATACAACGGCAAGGCCTTCAAGTTTGTTCTCCTCTACCAGTGTCACGACTCGGACTCCCGAGTCTTCCCAGTACCCAGCTCACCGGACTCTATCACGATCCCGCGCACCTCACATATACACCGTAGCGCACCGATCTCTGCCGTCGCTGGCCCAAGATAAGACTGATGGAGGGGGCTAGCTCGCGGTAGCGGCAGCGGCAGCGGTGGCCTTGACCGCACTCTCTGCCGCCTTTTTCTTGTGCACGTTCAGGTGCCGCGCGAGCTGATCGGGCCGTGCGAACGTCTTGCTGCAGCCGGGCTCGGTGCACGGATACGGCCGTGCGCCCGTATGCGTGCGTAACTGCAATCCCGAGCTCATTGAGGATGTGTCTATGCGTAGAATGCAAAATCGGAACTCACGTGTTTCGACAGATTGGACGACTCGGAAAACGCTCTGCGAGAATTCATGAGGCCATGTTGAGAGACTGCTAGCTGGAGGAGAGCTCACCGATCGCAGTACGTGCACTTGAATGGCTTGCTCCCGTTGTGTATGCGCTTGTGGATCGTCAGCGCGCCCGCAATTGCGAACGCCTTGCCGCAGCCAGGAAAATCGCAGATGTAGGGCTCTACGGTAGTACGGCCGCATCGTCAACATCGGTGCGCATATAGACATGGGCAGGTTTACTCACTTTCTTGCGTATGCCGCCGCATGTGCTGCGCCAACGTCGCAGCCTCCGAAAAATGGTGGCTACACACGCTGCACTGGAAGGGGCGATGGCCCGTATGGCTCTACGGTCACAAGCCAGCCGTGAGCTCAGCGATCATCGCGGCGGATAAACCAAATAACAAAGCGTACCTGCATATGTCGCGAGATCTTCTGCTTACTCGCAAACCCGTGATCCCCATTCCGGTTGCACCCCTCCCAGTAGCAATCGTAATGCGCGCGTCCGCTCCCGATATGCGTCGACGCGATGTGCTCCGTGAGCGTGTCGCAGGACTCAAAGCTCTGCCCGCACCCCGTCCACCGACACACGTGCGCCGACGGCGCCGAGCAGTCGTGTTCGGGCACGGGCGTCGGCGGACTCCCCTCGGGAATCGCGGAGGGAGGCGGCGTCGGGGAACTCGACGATGTCGTCGTGGTCGTTTGTGTCAACGGAGAAGACGACGTGTGGAACACACCCTGCGAGAAGTGCGCCGGAGCAGCAGCGTGGTTGGGGTGTCCGAGTCGGGCGGGAAGGCCGAGGTGGTCCTGGAGCAAGTGGCTCGCGAGGAAGTCGAGCACGTCATAGCCGGTGCTCGAGGACGGGCCCGGGACAGACTGAGTGCTCGGGTACAGCTGGCAGTCCTCCCAGAGGCATGCCATGGCGTTCTGTGCTGCAGCCTGCTGCGAAGCGCTCTGCTGCTGGTGCTGACCATCGGAACCGGGTGGTGTCATATACGGAGAGCCGAATACGCCGTGGGGTGCCGGCAAGCGGAGGTGCTGCAAGTTGACGTGCCCGACGAGGTCGGAAAGCGAGCTGAACGTCGCAAAGCAGCCTGCCCACTTGCATTGCAAGAGCGGCTGGGATGCATGCTGTGATGACGTCGACGTCGGCGACGGGAGGTCGGAAAGGTGTGGCGACGGCACGCTCGTAGCCGACTTGCGCGTGAGGAGGGGAGACGGAGAGGGCTGGAACGCGGGGCTGGGGACCAGCTGAGGCGTGGGCGCCGCCGACTCGACTAGCGGTGGGAACGCGGCCGAGTCTCGTGGCGGCGGATTTTGGGTATGCGAGCTTCCAGCAAAGTAGGCGTTGAAGGACGGGTCCGCGGCCATGAAGGCGTATGCTGCCGCTGCATTGAAGTCCGGGGCATAGGTCCTGTAATCAGAATCCTCCGGGTGGTACTCGCTGCAGCATCGGAACTGGGATGTAAAAAGATGTCAGCATGAATTTTCGCTGCGACGACGACGAGGCATACGAGGGGCATCTGAATACATCCAGAGAGCCCTTGCACCCCGGAAGGATACTTACAAGCTCGTCGAAAGCGGCGCAGTCGACCTCGAAGCACTCTTTGCTGCATGTGGAGCTGGCGACGGCGTCGTCGCAGACGGCCGGCGTGTGATGGGCGTCATTGCAGGCGACGACGACGCACTGGTCGGTGCAATCCGACGTGAGCTCGGGCACGGTGCAGGTGGGGTCGCACTCCTGCGCACATTCCTGGCAGGCGAGGCTCGGGATCGGGGGCTCGGGGCCACAATCGCATTCCTCGCGGGCGTCGCACTTGATGGGCTGCAACATGGCTGTTTGCTCTGCCGCGTGCGTACTCCTCAAGGCCGAGGTGTGCTCGTACGGAGGCGAGGGCGCGGGGGAGGGCGGGTAGGCGGGGGGGGGTCGGGGGGGGGGCGAGGATTCGGTGGATGGAGCGAGAGGAGGAGGGCGGGGGCTTGAAAGACGGATAGGCCGTGCTCGCAAAAGCGGGCGGTAAGTTTCCAGGACAGGCCATCGTTGCGATTGACTGAATGGATAGGCACTGGAGGCGAGTACCCTCCCAGTCGCCCTCTCTCACCTTCCGCTTATGTAACACCCTCTGCGCAGCCGCCCAAGCAAACACCTCCCATTGGTTGGCGCTCGTCCGTTCCGGAACACTGCTCTTCTCCCACTCGGCGGCTGCACTCGGGCTCGAGGCCTCCAGCACACGCGTAAAACACGAGAAATGACACTGTGCATTCATGCTATGGCATATAACAGGAATCATCGCGTTCGTACACGAGCTCGACGCCGAAGCGCTTGCAATGCCGCTTCAGGTCCGTCCATACCACAGGATCAGGCGTTCCCGCACGAACCACTATCCGTCCCTTTGCCTCCGGGTGGAACAGCTTGCCCTCCATCGCCGCCGTCAGCATCCACCAGTGCATGTGCTCTCTGTCCAGCGTGAGGCCCGGTACGTTCAGCACCAACGTCCGCACGCTCTTCGGCAGAGGCGCGAGGACATACAGCCGCGCCGGCATCGCCACCTCCAATGTCTCCAGCTCGGGGCAAATCTCCAGCATGTCCGCCACAAACTCGGTCGGCACGCCCGACACGGACAGGTGCCGCACCGTCGAGATGGAGAAGTGTGCCTGGTGGTGGCGCGTGTACAGCGTCTTGAGGTACACCGCAAGCGGTACGAGCGCGGGCGCGCTGAACGAGTAGTGCAGCGACAGGTGCGTCACCTCCGGCGGAAAGATCGCGAGCCGCAGCTGGTCGAACAGGTCGTCGTACCCCCAGTCCGTGTAGTGCAGCGCGACGTGGCGCAGGTTCGGCAGGTAGTCGAACGTGCTGACCATGTACAGCACCGTCGAGATCGCGCTCGGCGCCGCGTCCGTCTGCGAGTACAACTTGATCGACGGCTCGCCCGGCACCTCGCCGCCCACCGCGCTCTCCCCTGGGCGCGAGACGCTGCCGTCGACGTGAAACGTCAGTGAACGGCAGAGCCTGCTCACGAGCGCCGTCGCCTCCGCGGTGAATAGGTCCGCTTCGCCTAGGGATGTCGCCCGCTCGGGCAGGAGGCGCAGGAAGTCGCGCGCAAATAGGGGGCAGGGGATATGGACGTCGCGCAGCGCGACGCGGAGGAAGAGGCCGAGCCAGATGTGGTTGACCTTGCATAGTGTAGTGAATAGCGAGGCGCGCTCGTCGGGATGTTGTGGCGCGGCCCAGGCCTCGGCGAGGATCTGCTCGACGAGCTCTGGCGGGAGCCACGGCATGGACTTCTGCAGCATTTGCATCGCAGGTGTTTCGCGTGGGTGTCGGGGTGGGTAGTCGATGCGGTCGAGATGTTTGAGGGATTTGACAGACTTGCAAACTTACAGCAGGCCATATGTGCAACTGGGCACGCCCCTTTATAATGCAGACGTCTGGATCCGGGCGAGACGGATGTGGCATGCGGTCGGATGTGCGTTTCGGAACGAGTGCTTTTCTCGACTTCCCCGCAGGATAGCGGGCGTTCTATGCGCGAGATCACGGTCAAAAAGACCCACCTTTCTCGAAGAAGGACCTGCGGTAACAAATCGTCTGAGTGGACATGGTGGAGAGAGACCTCGGACGAGAGGGCGCTGTGGCAGCGAAGAGACGCCCGTCGCTCGGCCCTTCGGGCCTGTGGCGGTCAGGAACGCGATTCCTGGCAGCTGCCATTTCTCGACAACGCCTGGTATTTGAACGGTGTGCCTGCATATGTCGGCGTGCTTCGCGATATGATGTATTTCGCCAAAGCGTATGTTCCTCGGACCGCCTTCGATGCCACCTATATTCTTCTAGTCTTCTCTTGCCATCCTGCCTGCTAGTAACCTAGTATTTGCGAAAACTCGAATGGTGGCCCGACCCGATCACAACCCAACGGTGCATGCGCAGCGGCTCAGCCGCCTCAACCCCAACACAAGCCCGAGCTGTTGATACTGCACATCGGAACATACTGGTACAAGCAATCCGCTCAGAGTCGTTACACCCCGTGTCCAGTCCCGAACTCGTCCACCTTCGGCTCCTCAAACGGCGTGGCACGCTCAGGCGGCTCCTCGAACGGCGACTCCAACGCTCCCAGGATTTCCGCCGTCGGACCAGCAGCCAGATCGGCGCCCGTCGCCTCCTGTTTCAAGCCCGTCGGGACTCCTTTCACGGTGCCCCTCGCCGACTGCGGCTCTTTCTCTTCCTTCTCCGACGGCTTGTGCTTGAACGGATCGAAGTTCCTTGGCACTGGCGTCGACATGTTCGTCCGCCTCGTCGGTATAGCTTTACCTGTTCAATCACATCCAGCGCTCAGCCTGTCGTCTGGAAAACCAAGGCAGTCTAGACTTTGGACTTACGGAGGCTCTTCACGAGGTCGTACCCCTTCAGCCGCTCCCTGTCGATATCCGGGTCTATGGACGTCCCCTCGTCGATCGCGACGTAGTCGATGTGGCGCGCGCGCAGGAACTTCTCGTGCAGCGTCCACGGTGCGTCCGGCACCACTTCGTCTACCCACCTGCAGTGCCGCACGACTTCGCAGCGGTCCGTCTGGGGGAAATGTGGCGCTACGCCATGCTCCTCGCATAGCTCGTCGGAGAACACTCCGACCAGTAGTTGGACGGAGGGGAAGGATAGCTTGGCTTGCCGGAGTTGCAGGACATCTCTGCGACGGCGCATTCGAGCGTTCAATACTAGTGGCAGCTATACGCCACAACGCAGGATCGGTACTCACCGTGGTGTCAGCGGACCAAACACCCCATCAACATACACCCTCCATGTCCTCGCCTCGTCCCCTCTACCACTCTTTGGCGTGCCGAGCGAGCGCTGCACATACGCCTGTATGTCATCCGGAGTCAGTGCGACAGTGTCGAACTTCTCCCTCGCCGCGGGCAGCGGCGCAGGCTCGGCCCCGGTGAACTTCGCGTTCGGGGCCTGACCGAGGTCCGCAATGCTCGACTCGAGCGAGCGGGGGCCGTCCGAGATCACGTCGTAGTCGGCGAGATCGTCCGTGGAGAGCACGGAGAGGGCGTCCAGGGAGCGGCGCATAGCCATCGTTTGCGCGTAGGCACGTACTCCGGTACGTGTGAGACCGTCTAGCAGTGTTCGCAAGCTCTAGAGCCAGGGAACGAGGCTACGAAGTCCAGAGACGAGGTTGCTGGGAGGAGCGGCTGGGTCGGGCTATAGAAGGATGACGAGTACAAGGCCCGGGTCCGGGGGAAGTAGAAGGCTGAAGGAGAAGTCCGGGCTGCTCCTTCAAGCTTTAAGGACCGTATTTGATGAGACGTGCCTCGTGCTGGGGCGGACTCCGCGCTGGGTACCAAGTGTCCCGCGCATGGCTGGGATGCTCCCACCGCTGATCGACGGATCCAGAGCCAGCGCCCTGGGCTTGAGTCGTCCGAGTTGCCTGTAATAGGTCGCGTGCGTTGAGCAGGATGGGACTTCGTCTTGCTCGCCTTCAGAAATAGCAGACATGGCGGCCGCTGGTTACACATGTACACAGTGCATCGTTGGATGAGTGCAGAAGTCCACGTACGGATATGCGGGGTAGATCTTATCTTCAGCTTCAGCCGAGCCTGCATGTAGCTAGCCCCGATCGCAGCAGCATAGCTGTGGATACCTACTACGCTCACATCGTCATTCGAGTATCTATACCACCGCGTACCAGGATGCGAAGCTGGATACACTCCGTCAAGCCTCTCGGCGACTTCAAGCTCGCAAGTCATGGATCGACGTCGACGTCCGCCTTACCGCCATTGACGGAAGCGCTCTCCGACACGTCCGGCAAGGAAGACGGCCCGCTCGCGAGGGCGCTCGCTCTCCTCTTCGAGCCCTCCCCCGTCCTCTATGCCACCCTCGTCCCCGCCCTCGCCTCGCGCCTCCAGAATGCCACTTCCCCCATATTTTCCTACCAGATGCTCATCTATGCGGCGCTCGAAGTGATCGCGTCGTGGCCGGACGACCTGAAGGCGCAGTTCATCGCCGCGCACCCGCGCATTGGCGAGGTCAAGGGCCTCTCGCAGCTCAGCGCGCAAGAGCAGGCCGCTAAGGCGACCCCACCCCAGGTCCTTGCGCGGCTAGCACACTTGAATGCTTGCTATGAGCGCAGGTACCCGGGGCTCGTGTACATCACATTCGTTAATGGACGCTCGCGCGAGGAAATCAAGGACGAGATGGAGGACGCGCTTGGGCTGGAGCGCTCGTTGAGCGCAGACCAACCTCCTGTTGAGAGTATGCAGAGCGTGGAGGTCGGCGGAGAAGAGTGGAAGAAGGAGCTGGACAGAGCGGTCGTGGACGTCGGCCGGATCGCGAAGTGCAGGCTTGGAACACTCGGTGTCGAGACAGGTGCGTCTATATATTTGACCACTGCACTTCAACTGCTCACCTGCATCATATGCGATGCCTACTGCTGCAGGAGAATCTTCTCAGCCTCAACACTCCAAATAGCAGCCGTGAAAGGGGTATACCATGTACGCGGCTAAAGATCACAATGACATTGCCCGGGCTCACCGTGCAGTGGCCAGCGTACAACTGATAAGACATCCGATAAATATCGAAATAAAGTCCTAACCAAAGCAGACAACAGCAACAGCAGCACATATAGCACACGGGGAGGTCTTCTTCTTCTTCATGGTCTGCGTCACTGCGCGCTGGGGGAATTCTCAACCCGCGCGGCTTGCTTCTGCTCGTCCGGCTGTGGTCACAATCAACGGAGGTAAGACAACAGAACAAGCCACGGACCGTCAACACCCTCTGTCGCCGGATCTCCCATTCCGGACAGCGTCTGCGGAGATCGCTGAGCAGCTCGTCGGTGAGCGTGTACGTCTCGCCGCTCTTCACGTCCGCCGCCCGCTCCGCCTCCCGATTGAGGCGCAGCTGTTCCTCCAGCCCCTTCATGCGCTCCTGATAACGAAGCTCCGCCTGAGCGAGAGTATCCTGGTAGCGCTTCTGGCTGGCTAGAATCTCCTCGCGCAGGACACGCATGCGCTCTTGGTGTCGTAGCTCCGCCTGGCGTTGCCACTCCGCCCGTTCGCGCGCGAGGCGAGCCTGTACTTCGTCGGCGTTGAATCTTCTCCGCCGAACGTAGTTGAGCCCGTTGTCGTACGCCTATCAAGGTCGATTTAACGGAATAAGACAGAAGAGAAGGTCGGCAGCTACTTACCTTGCGCTTTGCTGGATCGCTCAGGACCTCGAAAGCGGTGCGTACCTAGAGGATAGGTGCGACGTAGGTGGGGCTTGCGCGACGCATAGATTACAAGAGGGGGGACATACATCTCTGAACTCGGCTTCCGCAGCTTCGATCTCCTCTTCGTCCGCACCAGGAGGGAGTTTGTCTAGAATTGTCAGGTTAGCTGCTATTCGCTTGATGACACGAGGCTCGGCTGAATACCTGGATGCGTCTCCAACGCTCTGAGCTTATACGCCTTCCTCACTACGACGCAACTCATCTGTTTGCACCCATAGACGACCGAAACATGCGGAGATAGACGCACCTTCGTCGGCAGTAGCATTCTGGGGAATGCTTAGGATATCATACAGAGTTCGCGCTGCGGCCATATGGCCTATATAGACTCTCCGGGCGATCCAGGGTTGTATAGATGTGAAGACGCGCGTGAAGGACACGGAGGAGCAGAGCAAGCGTCGTTTCGCGGGAGGACGACTGTCAATGTTCGAATCGCCGCGGGTCACGTGCGTCGCGTATATTAACGCGCCGCATGAGAAGCGCCCAAGACGCGTTCTTAACCGACGGATGTTCACGTTCAATAGCGGAGGCTCAGGCTGTAGCCCCATTGACGTTGACCGTCTTGCTTCGCCGAAAGTGCGCACAGCCCGTAGCGTGGACAACAAGCAAGGCGACATCGGAGGCCGTGGACTAGATTTCACGATATAGAAGGGTGCTACGCCATATTCTGATACAAAGCACTCTGCTGCGGCAGAGAAGTGGGGATTGTTGCTGCATCTGTCAACCACAACAGTCAACGCCGCAGGCGTACTCACATAACGCCGACAAGCAGCCCGCCATCCAGGTCTATCTCGCACTCGCCTACCGGTGGACAGCAGGGTGGCTAGCCGACCAGGGTAAGGACATAGTACCTTTGGCTTGTCGCAAGCGAAGACTCCTGCAGACATATTACCACAAAGGTGAGCTGTTCTGACACCCCTCAGGCTGAGTTGTGCGGGGGAGGTGCCGGGTTGGGAGGGACAAAGGGCGAACGAGCTTGAGCAGCATGATGCCGGTACTGGGCTGACGGGGAAAGCCCTCGCGAGTCGCACTGAAGGTAGATGACTAGCGTGAGCGCGGGATCGGGAACCAGGGACAGCAGCAGTGTGAGCGAACTTACTGTGACGAATCTCGCGATGGGAGAAGCTGGTGTCGCGACCGTTGTGACCGTGGAGACTTTGAACCATGTTGCGGGATTTCGAGGCTCCCATTCCCTACTGCAGTGCAGGGCACTTCCCTGGGTTCACCTCCATTGCTAGCTTCAGCACTGCCATGTCAGCTCCTCCTATCATACACAAGCATGGGACCAATGTGGTCTGAGGTGTCAGTGGTAAGTACTGTATGCTGCCAAGCTTTAGAGGTCAAAAGTGATCACAAACTCAGCTACCTCATAGCTTTCCCCAATTTGCTCCATGGTGTATGACTCTCAGGGGCATACAGTGTTGTACAAAGCATGCATGAAACAACTGTCCAATACTCGGATTGAGCATCTCGACAGATGCCCAATCCGCGCCTTGGACCGTTGTTCCGTGCATGGTTCTGTATTTACCATGAAGTACTCACCAGATACAGACGAGTGTCCGTTGGTGTGTTCGGCTGCCTCACCAGCAGCGTAGGTCGACGCCTCTTGTATAGGCAATTGCTCACAGGATGATGTTGTGGTCGCTCGTCTCAAGTGCGGTGGTACCCACGCTCGCGGCTCGGTGCGCTGTTGGGTAGCGACGCTGTGCGCCGCTTACCATCCATCGGGGTTTTGGCCGTAGTCTTACAAGGCCTGATACCATCATATAAGAAGTCCAGTTTGTGAAAGGAATGCAAGTCTTGACGGCTGTCTGTTAATTGGTTGTGCATAACAGTAGTTATTGTCAATAGTCAGCAAGCCTTGCCAAATCCCGCAAGCCTTGTGTCGCTTGCACGCCTTGGAGACACCGTAGAAACACAAATGTAGCCTAGGATAACCTCGGGGAAAGTAATTTCGGACAACGCGATAGTAAAGAAGCAATATATTTTTAGGCAATTGATAGTGACGTGACAGGCAGGTACTACTACAGTACGATCAGAGACATTGTGCGCTGGGAAGGTGCAAACTTAAAACCCTGAAGACAAACTGAGAGGTCCACAAGGTATCGCGGGCCACGGCCGCCGTATGTCACACCGTATTGTGGCGAGGAACAGCTGCACCCAGTGGCGTGTCTCAGCGAAGGGCACAGGGCCAGTGGGAGCCGTTTACTCACCTTCCGTCCCCTAGCACAACGGTGTCGAGGTTGCAGTATCGAGGCCTAAAGTAGCCATGAATATACGTGAGTGTCCGTCACGGCGGTACACGCAAAGCCCACCGACATGGACCCGCCCATGGCGGGGAGCGAGTACAGCTCTGGGTTGTGCACGACGGGAGGAAAATGACTTACTCACTCGACCGTAGATAGAGCTCGATTTGGAGGGAGGGAAGGAAGTGGAGGCGACGTTGAACAAGGCTGACAAGATTATATGGGTCAGTGAAGGCCGGTTGAGGGCAGGTCCGAGATGACTTCATGAAAGTCCAGTTTTGAGCGTCGTGCAGAGCGGCATGTATGGACGGCGGTGACAGTAAGACTGGCATACCAGAGACAAGGGCATGCCTGCTGTCGGGAAGAATGCTAACAATAAGATATCCTTCTAAAAGACCGGCACAGGGCTTGATGAGGATTATCAGACCACCAAAGGGTTTCAGTCGGCGTCCAACAGGTTATATTAACTGTCAATTATCGACGAGGGAACCGCAAGGATTCGTGGTTGAATGCAAGGGGTTACAAGTACTTACAAGACTACGTCGGGCTTGGCGGCCATTGTAAGCGCCGTAAGCTCATAACTGTGCTCGGCGGAAACCCCGATGTCTTTGACGCGCCCGCTGGTCCCTCGTTCACCGTGGGCCGTAGCGAGTCTAGCGTCGCTAGCCATCAGAGGTGTACTGCGCCAGCGAATGGCCGGCGTGCAACGCGAGCCCACGTGATGGAGTCCTTTATCCTGGGCGCGAGGCCCACCGCTTCTCTCAATCCGCCGCGGTCTCTCGCCACTCACCTGCACGCGTGCGTCGCGTTTCTTTCCGTTAAGACGCGTATTCCTAGTATTGACACGCGCCGTCTCTTTGTACAGAGATCAACAGACTAGCTTGGCATGACACGGACGCGGTCATCTGTCTCGGAGGTTGCGCGAAAAGAGCGCAAACCAGGTGCGCACGCCCTCACCACAGCCCCGGGCAAGAAGGGCGCGACCCCCAAGGTCGTCAGTTTCGCTGGCCGGCAGTTTCACCCGAACCTCATCCTCGACACATTTTTCACCTTCGTCACCGAACGCCATAGAATTCACCAACGACGCCTTGCCGGCGAGGCACAGCCCTGGACCTCGGACGCCATTCTCGCCGCCTACCCGTTCACTAACGTATTCCGCATATACGACCGCGTCACCCAGTTCATCCTGCGAGACGTTATCCAGAAGGGCGACCAGGGCCTGCGCGAG
Organism: Pilatotrama ljubarskyi; assembly: GCA_022385805.1. Lineage (NCBI taxonomy): Eukaryota > Fungi > Basidiomycota > Agaricomycetes > Polyporales > Polyporaceae > Pilatotrama > Pilatotrama ljubarskyi. Next base: position 195,130 of record MU277719.1, on the reverse strand, counting down.
CAGTGTTTCCGCGTCATGCTCTTCCGATCGTTCAATAAGATCGAGACCTGGGAACTCCTCACTGAACACTTTGGCGAGCTGACCTGGCGCGACTTCGACGTGAACGCGTACGAGGCGGTCCTCCTCGAGGAGCAGAAGAGGAACCCGCTGTACGGGCACGCATACATAATCCCCTCCCCGAAATTAGGCGGACGTGTGAACGCGTCTAACCATCTGCGCCTAGTCCAGCTAATGATGGAAGAAGACTTGCCTGGCCAACTTCAGAAGCTGCATCACATGAAGGACGCACACGGCAGGATTGCCCTGTTTCCGAGCATGGGTGACTTCATGGCCATGCAGTAAGTTCATCAACCGTCAAAATTTGCAGAGCGACCGCTGATGCCGCACTCCGCAGGCTCCTCTTGGACCTCAACATGACCGCGCACTTCGATTATCCGGAGGACGAATGGGTCGCCTTGGGCCCGGGCGCACTCCAGTGCCTGCAAAAAATCTTCGGGCCAGCGATCCACGGTTTCGAGCTTGACGCGCTTCGGTACCTCCACAAGACGCAGCGCACACATTTCGCGCGCCTCCGCATCCGTCCCGACCGTATCCCGCGAGTGCCAGGTCGCGCCCCGGGACTCTCAATGGTCGACCTCGAGCACGCGCTCTGCGAGTGCGAGAAGTACTCGCGCGCGTACCATCCGTCGATCAAGGGCAAGCGCCAGAAGGTCGCGAAGCGCGGGTTCACACCGCGTCCCGAGCCGATCACCGCGGACGTTCCCTCGCATTGGTTGAACGACAAGCAGGTCCCGCGGAGGCGACAAGAGAAGCTCACGCGGCCGTCGTTCATCGTTGTCGGAGGCGAGGAACATTACGAGGTTTCGCACATCGTCGCGGAGAAACGCTTCGAGAGCGGCAGTGACCCTCGCTACCTTGTCCGCTGGACCGGATGGGGTCCCGATGACGACACCTGGCAGCGCGAGAGCGAGCTCGTCGACGGCGCCCCGGACGTGTTGGAGGAGTGGAAATCCACCAAGGCGCGCATTGCGGCGCGTGCTGCCGAGTTTCAGCGAATGGGCGTCCGATTCAAGGCTCAGAAGGAGGGTCAGAGGACGATCTGATCTTCCCTCTTAGGCGGTGTGCTTTGTTCGGCCTCTGCTTTCGCCTTGCTCTGTGACGCTTCCGTTCGTATCGTATGCTCTGGTCAGGATGGCGAGTACATAGAAATATTAGTGGGATATATTCGGATAGTATATATAGTAGGTAGTAGCGTACGTTCGTAGTTTACTCATAGCCGGCAGTGTCGTCTGAACGTCTTGCTTCGGATCTGGATCTACATCAGGTCATTAGCCCGTTTCCACCAGGCGCAGCCTGACAGAAAGCTCTTATGCGTCCGTTCCAAGCACTAGACTTGAGGCAGCCAGGTCAACAGCTCCAATCGTATTGGTTCTTTCTGATGGCAATAAGTTACGCGACAGCAGGATTGACTCTGAACGCACGACGAATGACTAGAATCCTTCAAAGAATGACAAGTCCTGCGCAGACAGACCCCCTGCTTTCCCACCGTTCGCAGGCTTTGCGGGCGCCCCAAAAGCGCTCGTGGCAGGGGGCGTCGCGTTGTTCTGGATGTCCCATCCCTGCAGCAATGACCCGGAGAGGGATGTGTTCGACGAGGTCGATGACGTAAAACCCGCCAACGACTGTGAGCCGTTCGCATTACCTCCGATGCCGCTCGATGGCCTCGCTGGTTTGAGCAAGGCCGGTGACGAGAAAGACGGGGCGAGGCCTCCAGATGCAAGAGGCGCTTCCTCATCCAACAGGTTCAGCTCTGACGATTTCGAAGCACCGCCGGGAGGCCCAGGAATAGCTTGGGGCAGAGGAGAAGGAGGCGCAGGCCACCGTCCTTGCCGCGCTGCTGCCTTCTCCATGAGGTTCAGGGTGTGCAGGTGTTCAGCTGCATGTGACTTTCTCCGTGACAGAAGAGAAGAGTTTGACGATGCTGAGGGCATAGTGGGCATAGACGTAGACGTAGGTGGCGGTTGGATTGGGGGCATCGATGTAGTCTGCTTCGCCGGAACGCGGGGAGGCGAAGGGGTAGGGAGAGTAGATGAGTAGAAGCTCCCCATGTCGTCAAATCCAGAGCGCTTCTTTGGAGTGAGTAATGCCTGATCAGAAACGCCGGTCGGAAAGAGGGAGGAGCTCGAGGATGCCAATGAGCCCGCCTTCAGCGCAGTCGCAGACGATGGAGAGGCCTGGAAGTCCGCGAAATCATCGTCATCGAAAGAGGCTAGATTGAGCGCGGGGGCGACAGATGCGGCACGCGCCGTGCCTGAAGGAGGCGGAGGCGCGGGAAGGGTGAACGGGGACATGTTCGGCGCCGCTGTCTGGGACCTGAGGGACGCTGGCATTGCAGCGGCTAGCGTCCGGGGCGACTTCGCAATGGGCGGGGGTATAGGCGGAGACGGCCTCGAAGCGGGCTCCAGTGGCGACTGGAAGTCGGAGAAATCGTCACCATCGAACAAATTCGACGTCAAAGACATCATTGACGGCGACGTAGCGGTTTGACTCTGTAGCGGTGGGCCCAGAGGTACGGGAGGCCTCAGGGGAGGCGGCACTGGGGAGAAAGCGCTCGAAAGGGTAGTGGACAGACTCGACGGTGATGATATCCGATTGAGGGATGTCTCTGTAGACAGCATCGGCTGTGCAGATGGTTGGGGAGGGCTGAGCGGAGTGGCGAGATTCGGGTACAACATCCCCAAAGGCAGGGCTGATGTCGGAGACGTGGGCGACGACTCAGCAGCGGTCTCGTAGGATGTCCCGGAGGACGTGGTGGAGGCAGATAAGGGCTCCCGTCCCGTCTGAGAGGCCGGACGCTCTGGCAGCGGGAAGGGCGAGGACAACTTTGGCTTCGAGTTCGTAGTGGACGGTTTCGAGGGCGCAAGAGGTCGGAATGAAGGTGGTGCGGGTAGTCCGAAGCCTGACACTGGGGGAGGCGACGTTTGCGGTCGAGAAGAAGGTCGAGAGGATGAAGACAGGAGGGACGTGGGCGGGGGCACAACGGATGCTCTTGACGGTCCGGCTCCGGGCGTAGCCGATGGCGTGATTGGCCGCGAGGGGACAAGAGGCGGCGGCAAGGCAGGGATGGGCGTTTGACCTCCAGCAGACGGGGTGGCAATGGACGATCGCGTCGTGCTGCTAGACTCCAAGACACCTAGCAGACCGCCGAAATCTCTGTTGGGCATACTCCGCTGAGCCCCAGCAGAAGACGGGCCACTCGCAGCATGAATGGGCTTGATCGCAGGCACACACGGAGGAGGCGCTAATGGCGGCGGCGGCAAAGCAGGAGCGACAGGGTCTCGTTTGGCATTTACGAACTTTTCGAGCGCGTCAGCGGGATCTTCATCCGCGTCATCGCTCGCGCTGGGCACAATGTCCGAGAGGTATTCGAGATCGTCCGACGAGAGCGCGAGCGAGCTGCGAGGGCTTCCGCCCATAGCACTACTACGACGCGAGAATCTGTTGAAGAACCGTGAAACGGCGGAAGGGGCAGGCGGAGTACCAGACCGCTCTGGAACAGGATCAGACGTAGAGCTGTAGGGCGATGTAGAAGGTGCAGCGGTCGGAACTGTAACAGCAAATGCAACCGGTGTCTGCTGAGAGGCTGAGGACTCCGTAGCAGGCGACGGGGCTAGAGGTTGGCTACTGGTCCTTGAAGACCGCACGCTGTCTTGGCTAGGTCGTCGCGACTCCACTTTCGCCTCGTCCACGATAGGACTCCGCGGCTTGTCTGTGGACGAAGATCGGCTCTCGGTCGCGCCTGAGACGGTCGACTGAGGTGAGATCTGTGATTGGCGACGGCCCCAGAAAGAGAACAAGCGACCGGTAGGTTTGTTGTCTTTGACGGTGTCCATGGACGAGGCAGCAGGCGCCTTCTCCACAACGCGCCATCCTACCGGGAAGTCGTCCTCCATTATCTCCTTCTGCTCTTTGACGGATGTCTCCCACGCGGTTGACCCCTTGGCAGACAGATAGTGCGACATTGGGCTTCCCTTGGTGATAGGAAGGTTCTTCGTCAGTTTCACGGAGGTGGCCATCCTTTTTGCCACGAGTGTCTGCGGAAAGCGTGCCGGTGTCTTGAGCGTAAGAGGTGGCAAAAACGACTCCATCAGCGCACTTCTATAACATAAGGAAGCATTGTGGAAGTGGTTCAGTACAGTACCACGAAGACGAGGGGCACACTCACAAGCCCTGGATGTCTTCCATACCGCTGCGCCGATCTTTTCGCCATGCATGTTCGTCTTCAATCGAAGTGTTCTCTGCAGTATCTGGACAAATTTCGCGGCCAAGTTCTTCGCATTGTCGTAAGATGCTCGCTAGCACTTCGGGAGGCTGCGCCATATATACATATATAAGTTTGAAGTCAGGATGGCACTGCCCGTACTCGCACTTACTACCCGGCGATCCTGCTTGGCTTTCTCTTGTCGAGCTCTTTCCCATTCATCGACAGGTTCTTCTGACACTTCTGGCTCAGCACTGGCCCAGGCGGACGAGCCCCACGGATCAGCATCCGCGGCGTCCAAAGCAAGACCCGGAGAGTGCAACGCCTCCTCAGGTAAGCCGGTCTCGAAGGAACCGAAGCCGTCTGGACTTGCTGGTAATGTGGCTTCTAGTATGTCCTCGTAGGCCTCGGGCACATCAGGCTTTGCAGGAGGCGGTGACGGAGCATGAACAGGGCTCGGCGGGGATACATCCTCGAAGGGCGCCACAAACGCTTCTTCTTGAGACCCCACTTCGTCGACTTTGCTTTCCGGAGTACCCTCTGTTGCAGTTCCGCCGAAGGATATGCCCTCGTATGTACTAGAGCCCCAAGCCAGGTCTGGGTCAGTCTGGGACCACGAGAAGCCTGGGCTGCCGGGTTCGTTCCAGCGTATGTCGGCCCCAGTAGACCAAGATGGTGCTGCCAGATCTGCCTCCTCAGCATAGGTACTCGTGAGCTTCGTTGACGTCCATGTCGGAGGGGGGTCATCCTCTAGCGCGGGGGGTATCGTGTCGGTCGTTTCACTCCACGCATTCCGATAGAGGTCGTCGTCCATGTGCGTTGCAAGCGTAGATCATCAGTCGTCAGGAGACAGTCGAGAAGGAGGAGGTAAAGGGAGGCGTGGAAGCCTGCACGAGCAGACGGTGGCTGCAGACCGACTCCGAGAACGGCGGCAAGTGAGACGAGAGACGCGTATATCAGGCGCTCGTTAACGTGTAACATTGATGGGGGTACCCGGGGGCCGGGGTTGCGGGTGGCTAGTGCAGGCCCCGAACACCTCGAGTACCGCCCAGCCGGATATTCGGCGGTGTTGCTGTCGCCTCTCGAATTGAGGCCTGAGGCTTTACCGCGAATCATCCTGGCTTGACTCTCCTCCACGTCCTCCTACGCCATGGACGCGTCGTCCTACGAGTCCAAGAGCATCCTAGACTGGGACGAGAACGACGTGCACAACTGGCTCACGAAGCTTGGTTTTCCGCAATACGAACAGCAGGTCAAAGGTATGTTCCCTTGTTCGTCTCGTCGATACCGACTGGTCGCGAATGACGTTCCAGAGCACAACATCAGCGGCTATGTCCTCTGCCATCTTGACCCCGAATCCCTCAAGGAGATTGGCATCGCAACCATAGGCCAGCGCCTTGCAATTCTCAAGGCCGTCTACAATGTCAAGCTTGCCCAGAACATCCCTATTGAGCCCGAGCACTACGTACCCCCTTGTACGTTCTCACCTATAGACCCCTGATAAGTCTTGACAACCTCTGCAGCGGAAGTGGAGGAACGACAGGAATTGAGCGTGGAGAGGCTATATGATCTGCTGAAAGATCAGAGTACGTTGTCGACGATAGCCACATACCAGATCGCCTCACCCTTTCTTCAGGCGAGCGTCTCCGAGCGCTGGAGGAGGATAACAGGAGGCTAAGCGATACTCTGAGTGGCTGTCTGGACGATCTCAGTCACCTTCGCGGCGTCTCGTCGCGTTCCCAACTAGTGAGTGCTCTGATAGTTGCCTGGAGATCACTCTTGACGCAGTCCGCAGGTTGAGTCCGAGAGTCCAGTCCAACGCTCGAATACATTTAAATGGGGACCCTTTGCAAAGCCCTCCAAATCTCCCACAAAAGCCTCTACTGACATCGAATCCCCGCAATCATCTCCGCAGCGCATGGAGCACGACATTCACAATAACGGTCGCCAGACCTCTTCAACATACACCGACAAGTCCAGAGCATCGGGGAGCACAGCTGCCGCAAGCGAAGCGTCTACGAGCCAGCAGACGTCGTATTCGAGCACCAGCACGTTGCAGCCTAACCAACCGCCGCCTCGTCCCCAGCGTCAAGACAGCCAAGACAACCTGAAGAGCTTCAAAGTCAGCCTTGACGATCCAGCATGGAAGGTTCTCCCCGCTGCCTTGAAGAAGTACAAGATCAACAATGATGACTGGCAGAACTATGCCATGTTCATCTGTTACGGCGCTCCGGGTACGTTGTGCGAATTCCGTCATGTCAATAAAGCTTACCATATGGGTTGCCGCTAGGGAGCCGTATCGAGCGCTGTCTTAGCTACGACGAGAAACCGCTGTTGCTCTTCCAGAAACTGAAGGACGCAAAGAAGAACCCGGTTTTCATGCTCAAGCATATCAAGGACATACGTTCACCCATTGCTGTCGCACAGCAGAAACAAGCTGCCCGGAAAGCCTCTGCTACCGATGGCAGCTCAGCCAAGTCCACTCCTACGTCGGGCGCGGTCGGACAAGCCCTCGCACAGGGGCAGAACCACGGCCAGTCGCCTTCACAAGATGGACGGGGTCGCCCACCAAAGTTGCAAGTCGTCAGCCAGCTACCGAACCAGGCGCCAGGCATCATGACCGCAGTACCAAACGGACAATCAGGATGGCCGGAATTGATGTCACCAATGGTCGAACACAAGGGCGACGCAAGTACGGACGCTACGAAGGGCCAGGGGGACAACGGTCCCACCGGTGCTGCGGAGGGTACGGACGGCGGTACGCCTCCCGTCCTCAGGGAGATGCCGCCGGCATCGGAGGTATCATACGCCGTCGCGATCTATCCATACATGGCCGAGCAGGAAGATGAGTTCGACGTAGTTGTGTGGGTACATCGATAGCTACCGTTGACCGCCGCTAACATTCCGCGTGTAGAGGCGATACGTTCATCATCGTTTCACGGGCGCGAGGATGGTGGGTCGTCCAGCGCGATCCCGCCGGGACCGGGCAGGTGGAGCAGGATCCCGCAAGGCAGGGCTGGGTACCTGCTGGTTGTCTGCTAGAGACGAAGGTGCCTGTCGCTGCAGCCATCGCAGAGGCTACCGCGCGTGGCGGCATGAGCGCATCCCCGCCATCATCTCCTCCGGGCACAACGCCAATCTTGCCACTGAGCATCCTGTCGACGAGCTTCCCGGGCATCGCGTTGATGGACTACAAGAAGAAGGGCGACGAAGAGTTGGATCTGCAGAAGGACGACTCCTTGCGGGTCTTCAAGAGGTACAATCATTGGTCATATGTGAGTTCTGTCTTCTGCATATCGCTCATGCTCTGTAACTGATGACGTCTCGATCAGGCCGTCAAAGAAGAGACGGGAGACCGCGGATGGGTCCCGGTACGTATCTTGACTCTGCTATACCCACAGCATCTTAATACTTCTTGCCATAGTCTTGGTTCATTGGCAAGGTCCCCTCGTCATCAGGCACGCCCGCAACACCGAGCGCCAGCACGGCGCTGAATATCTCCTCCACTGACCAAGACCCTCGCCTTAACGACCTCGCCACCAGTCAGCAGGCGCAGGTCTCGCCAATGTCCTCCGCATTTCCTCCCATCCAGTCTCGAGCCGCGGCGGTAGTCTGAGCATCGTCCTCCGCTGCCTTCTCGGCCTGTATATTCTTCGCATATATCTGGACAACTCTTTGACGCCTTCGATATATTATCACGACCATTCACGACCTGCATTCATTCGCTTCTCGTTCGACCAAACGTATCACCGTCTGGTCATTCGCCCTCCCACCTTGCATCCCCTCCGTCACTCGTGCATTGTTCCCAACCACCTCATCCCCTAATGTTATCGGGTTTCCCTTCCACAACCATTCTGGCTTGCTAATAGCACCCCAACGGCCGCCGCCTCCCGCGCTCTCGTCGAATACGCCCCTGTCGTTCCTCCGTTCTTGCATCTACTTCTCCCGTCGCTGTACGTCGTAGTAGCCTGGATTTTCTTTCGTTCGTTCACTCGCTCGCTCATTCTCTCCTGTCACGGGGATACATACAATTCCGTCGCTCGTTGCTCTGAGCATCGTCGCATTGCACGTTATGCTTCCGTATACTGTACACCTAGTTATATATACGTACATCCATGAGACGGTGCGTTTGCGTTTAGGGCACGGTGATTTTGGCCGAGCTAATTAGCTTCGGGCTAATTTACCCATGTCATTCACGGTAAATTAGGTGTGAATCAGGATGCCCCTCAAAACACAAGGTGAATCAGGGTGAATTAGGATTGCGACACACGGGCCCGTGGCAGCCCAAAAATGCATTGTACTTCGAGATTGTGCAGGGTAAACGTGCATTCTCGGGAGCTGATGATGACGAGACACTACGGTGCTGCTCTCGACTCTCCCATCCATCGTCGAACTCACTCTCTCACTCTAGCTAGGCGCTTAGCGCTCAGCGCTCCGAGTCGCCGAGAGCACTGTGCCAGTCTTAAAGTGATAGCTGCTGCCTGGACATATGGATGTATGGCACAAGAGCCTCTCGAACCGTCAGAATGAATGTGCGTCGCTGTCGAATACCTCAATTCACCTGAATTATGCGGAATTCACCGTCAATCGGCCCAGTCGTAATTGACGGTCATTTACACCCCCTGTCCGGTCATTCTCGCGGTCACGCGTTGGCGCCTGTGAATTACAGCGGTCAATCAGGACCCCGAACCTATTTCACCGTGCCCTATTTGCGTTGGATAATGTCGGGCGCAAACCTGATGTGTAGTCGGGTCGTACGGGAGATCGGGAGTGCGTGCGTGCATATGGATATCGATCTACATTGGAACAAGAGATGCGAAAGCGGAAAGATAGGTATACAGATCGGCGGGATCCAGGCGAACTTGTGTACTATACGGTGCTAAGACGAAGGATGGCATGCGATGAAAACGTGCAGGGGATAGCTGATAAAATTCGGCAGCACAAACCGAGGCGACTTCCGAGGTCACGCTACAGATTCAATGAACGGGCACTTGCATGGCTTTCGGTTCGTGGTTGTCGTGGTGGTGTTTGTGATGATGCTTGAACGGATGGAGGATGGTGCTCAACCTGTCGCGAATACGAGCCACACACGATTAGCTCTGACCAGCCACGCAGAGAATGGCCAAACGGCACCTATATCGCTCACCATCCGCGCCACCCGCGCTGTGCATGTGAGTGTCCCGCGCCGTGCGTCTGCTCCTGGCCACCAACCGGAACCGACCTCTCGCGCTCACGGTGGTCCCGACTGTCGTGCCGCGACAAGCGGTACCCATGCCCGTGGTGCGACGTCTTCCCCGCGCTGTGGTGACTGTGCCCGCTGTGCACGCTATCCCGCCTCGGGTCCCGCGACACGTACGCGCTCCCGCTCCCATTGGGCGCGTAACTGTAGTTGCTCGCTGTCTCCGCTGCAGCCGAAGGGTCATGTCCGCCGTACATGCGCTCTGCGGGGGACGCTGCGGGAGCTGTATTAGAGTGCGTGACAGCAGAGGGCGTGCGGCGCGGCGGCGAAGCGGAAGCGGGAGCGGCAGAGTCAGTACGGGCGTGCCCGGGCCCACCGTGACGATTGTCAGCGGGCGGGCGCGAGGAGGCGGAGGACTTACGCGAGGTGTAGCTCCGCCTGCTACTACGGGGGTCCTCGTCGCGGTGAGAACTGTGCCGCGACGCACGGGAGTGCGCGCGGTCGACGTACGCGTTTGCGGGAGGGCCTTGGGGGTGGGCTTGGTGATGTGGTCCTGCTGTCGCATCTGTCAGCAAGGAGATGCGTACGCAGAGTGAAGGGGAGTAGACGTACTAGAGATGGGGATGCTGTATGACTGCTGCTGCTGCTGCTGTTGCGGGACGTAGTAGCTCGCAGGTTGAGCGGGCGCGTCCGCGATCGCCTGGGGAGCCTGGCGTGGTGGAGGTGCAGTCTCTGAGCGCCGCGGGCCTTCGATCGGACGGTTTGCATGGGCGGGCTGCTCTATGCCATTGACCGTGTACCGCTCGCCGTCGGGGGATGAGTAGGTGACGTGCTCATTGCCCTACCGATATTAGTGGCGGTCAGTATATATCTCCACTGATGCCAGGAACACAATAACACTCACGTCTGCATCTATGCACTTGGTGATTACCTCCGTCCGGCCATTGACGGTGCGCGTCATCTGGCTGCGCGAGACCCACTGGCCGTTCCGCCCAACTGCCTCGGTTCTCGAGCTATACATCCTGCTCGAGCCGCCCTCGATCTGTGGGAACATCGGGCCACCCATGAGTGCACCGAAGGGCGAGCGGCCGCCGAACAGCGACCCGCCAAACATCGGCCCGCCAAATGGGGTCGAACGGAAGAACGGATCGTTATCAAACGGCGAGCGGAAAAAGGGGTCGTCGAAGGGGCTGCGAGAGAAGGAGGTGCCAGCGAAGAAAGGGTCATTCTCGAACGCGCTGTGGAGGTCGCCGAAGAGCGAGTTGAAGAGCTCGAATGGGTCGGTAAAGCCGAAGGGGCCTCCGCGCGAGCGAGAGCCGGAGCCGAAGCCGAAAGGCGTGTTAAAGAAGGGGTCGTTGGAGTAGGGGTCTGACATGTGCGCTTCTCGACTGGAGGTGCGGCCGTAGTTTGGACGCTCTTCGGGAGGTGGCCACACGCCGTGCTTGTCGTAGAGCTTGCAGACATGGGTGAGCTACACTGCATAGGTTGTAGCAAGCAGCCCATGGTGATGCGCACCTTGCGACTCTCCTCGTTGTTCAGTACCTCGTACGCATTATTGACCAGTCTAAACTGTTCTTCGGCAGCTTTCTTATCTGCGGGGCTGACGTCCTGCGGAAGTCTATCCGGGTGTGTCTGCAGGGCTCGCCTGCGATACGCTTTCCTCACTTCGACGCTGTAAGCGGGTACGTAGGAGCTAGCTGAAGGGTATACCACTTACCTTCTTCCGGGGTAGCATCCTTCTTGATCCCTAAGATCTCGTAGAAATTCAGAGTGACGCTCGTAGTAGCAGACATGACGAGAACGAGCGGAAGTCAAGTGCAGTCCAGCTTGGCACTCGTCGAGGGTGGTGGTGAGAGAGCGAGGGAAGAGGACGGTGTTTGACGTCAGTAGAAAAGGGCTGGGGAACGTTGCAAGGGAGCTGGGCTGTGTTTGTGGCGACGATGAGGGAGAACACGAACTCGCTCGAACTTTCCGACCCATCGTCGAGCACCGACGCCATATCCAGCCGTTACAGCAGCACAGCCACCACGTTGCGGCATACCGGAAGGCCGATCGTACCAGGGCGGTGCGTCGCGGACGAATCTTGCTGTACGTACAAGGGCAGCGCGGGCCAGAGATGGACGTTGCCGAAGGTTCATTCTTGTCCTATTATGACGACGTGGCGTTACAAAGGTCATGATAATGGTATATCATACACTATGATACATGCAAAGCACTTCGACTACTACAGAGCAAGAGGTAGCTACAGATATACCAGAGGCCAGCTGAAAGGGAGGAAGAAATAAAACCTGAAGCTGAGGAGTGAAGCACACGCGTCCCGCTCCATTGGGTGACTCTACGGGGGAAGGGTGCTACGAGCGCAGGGTGCCGCCCATAGCCATACGCCAACTCGATATGTCAGATCGTCCGCTGTAAGTAACAACGATCGGATGAGAGATGGAAGTAACGAAGTCGCACAACACACAGACCTTAACGAACGACCACTGGATGAGCAGATGTCTGATTCGATCTGCAAGGCCCTTTTTGCATAAGTGGCATGGGATGTAGTCAGCAAGGGACGACAGGGTGCTCTGAATAGCACTCGGTGGCAAGTCTAGGAGATGATGCTCCGTGTTAGCTTCCGTTCCATAGATTCCCCTTTCAGACGAACATACCTGGACGAGCGTCCCATGCTAGGTACGCCGTGGCGAGAGCCCAAGCCCTCGCGAGCTTCTTCTGCTCCTCGAAGTCACATTGTTGAGTGGCTGCGTGTGGATGTGGCGGGGGAAAGAGCAACTGTTTCAGCATTCGCTCGCGTTCCACTTGCAGCAACGACAGTCGCTTCAGGTAGACCGGCCCAATCTGGCGCATGACTTCGTCCGATATGGAATTGATCCGGAGCGAGAGCAGGTAGCTCGACACGGGCTTCGCGAGCTCATATAGATCGTGCCGTGCCGCGAGCGCGTATACGAGCACGGGTCGCAAGGGCGCTTGTCCGAGGATGGAGGCATACAGGAGCGTGGACGGTGCGACGAATGTTTTTGGGGACAAGCCGTACGATGGCATGGCGTCGACGACGGTGATGAGGGTATCGAGCGCGGGTTTGTAGCGCGTGAAGGATATGCCATATACACAGTGTAGGATGATGTTCAGCACAACCGCAGTCTCCGACACGCGCGCAACGAGACCCAGGCCGTTTCCCGCTTTGTCGGAGATGGCCCGATCGGGCGACACGATATTGTTAAAGCGATTGGTAGAGGCGCTTAGCACTTGCGTCGTATGCACGTAGAAGTAGATGTCGTCCGAGGAGATCAAGGTGAGGTCCGAGGGGATGGGAATCAGGTTCGCCAAAGGGTGGAAGGTCGTCGAGACAGATACGACCGTGCTCTCCTGCACGTCATGGTCTGGAAAGGGCTCCTCCCCTTCGAATACAGAGCTACCGTCTGATGCCTAAACGAGTCGTGGATGTGCATGAGTAAGAATTGACAGTTACAGTACATATTTTCGGTAGCATGACTCACCGGAGGCGTCACAACCTGCGAAGGGGCGTTATGATGTCGGAGTTGTGTAGGTCCGTCGGTCAGCTGTGGGAAGAGCTTCCCAGAGTCGGCTACTTGAGGCGCGGAAGGTGAAGGTGGGATGTCAAAGATGGAGTTAAGAGCGTTCTCCCAGTAGATGTTGTCCATGGCGAGAGGCGTGCGGGGAGTCTGAGGGCCCGGGAGAGAAGGGGATGGGAGAAGTCTTTGACAAGAAGCTCAAGCTCGCCGTCAGCAGCTTGGAATAAGTAGGCCGTCAACGCGCGCACCTGGCTCACGCTACTGTATCTACCACTCCCAAGCTTCGAGATTCGTGAGGAGGGTACGAGATCGGAGAGCCGACTTCCAGGTACTTGAGCGTGGTGCTCCTGCCAGGATCGCTGAGCTTTGGCGTGGCCGGGCGCGCCGCCCCGCGGGAGAGGGGCCAGCCGGCCGCAGATGGGGATTGGACTGACACAAGGGCGTCGGCCGCTTGATTTGGTTAAACCATGTGAGCAGCCTTCGCGGATCCCCCCAGTGGCACCGCTCCCGCGGCCAACAAGTGATGACCAGTTGACGACTCCGTTGACTAGAGTTGTGGATGTTTGTACATTCACCGGGCGATGGTCGGACTGGGAGCTGGAGATAGCTATGGATAGCCCCTGTGTGGGTCTTGAGCTTGACTCTTCCATCTCCTTTGGAACAGTGACCCGAGGGGCGTACGCCTTTGCGCGGGCGGTGCCGAGGACAGCGAGTGTCGGGTACGGAGAGGTTGCCTTGAGCCTCTCCGCTCTCCTCCTGATGACGTCATTGCCGAGATTTGCCAGGTGGCGTGTGTACTGCACGGCGTAGCGTAAGGCCGTGACGCCGACCGGTGGGCATTAGTGGGGTCCGAGTCTGCGCGACCGCGACGACGATTAATCCTCTGAAATGCGATGAAGAATCAGATTCATACAGTATTACTACTCGTTCAGCCGCGATCTCGCGAACAGAGCGGGATGCAGCCCACGGGAGGATACACCGTACACGGAAGCGCAAGTATACATTCAGTTTGCCAGGCTGACTACGTGGACAAATAGCTGCTCCACATCGAAATGGAGCTAGAAGCATCCAATCAGTAGTTCAATGGAGCTGGAGGGCCAATCACGATGCATCCGGTATCTAATACCGCGCGACCGTCTGATCGATACGCAAAAGCACCGATCACCAGGGAGAGGTAAGTATCCTTCGGCCACCGACAGGCAATGTGACATACGCTGATTGGCACGTTGCCCCGAGTCGCACTACAGTACACGGTCTACTAGTACCATTGTAAACAGTGGTACAGGGCGTGGCACATGGCGGTGAAGCTCCATGGAGGACATGATCATGCGGGCCAAGTTGACGAGGAGAGTTAGCTGACTAGAAGCGCCCGTACTTAGTACATCATTATTAGCTCCCTACTACGCGCGGCTCCTGGTGCACCAGAGTACTACCAGAGTACGTATATGAGCCTATACAAGCCTGCTCCTCTTTGTCTTTACTGTATGTGGCACTTCTTGCCGAGAGAAAAAGTCTCCTGATATTGATCCTCAAGAAGTCAAGTTCAACGCAGCTGAGCGCCGACTTTCCAGCCAGTGGCCTCAATTTTGCCACCATCCTAGGCGCGCTTGATACCATGAACACGTTCTGAATTTACTCCATGATGATCATATATAGGACGGTGAATTCACGAACACTACGGTATGGTAGTAGTGTCAGAACAGTACTAGCAGGAGTTTTGACCTTGGCTGCGACTGAACCGCCTAGCGTCGTCGTATAATTATGTAGCCGGCCCCTTGCGCTTCTTAGGTGATGTCGCGCTCGTCGCTGTAGGTATCTTGCAATACGTTGATCGAGGTATAGTATGAGCATCCATGGCGATCTCGATACCAGCGACAACCTAGGAAATGGAAGTACCGGCTAGACTATGCGGAAAAGGAGGCCGAGAAATGCTTGCGTCGGTCGACTGCGGCAGTAGTACTGTCGGGTTAGGACTTGGGGACCGTCGACAGGCCGCAGGGATGCAGTAGGACTGCAGAGTGACTGCGGCAGTATACACATAGGGACCTCCGAATACCAAGGCACAGCCACCGGGATACAACTGAAACACCGCCGCACGTGGCGAAGTGCAGAGATTTGCTGGAGCGGCCGCGGCGCAGATGCCCTGGAGCGCTTTCAACGCGGTTGATTCCCTTTGCACGCCGTCTCCTACTGTAGTAAGCTGTTTTCCACTCGTCTGAAGGCTCCACACGAAACTTGAAAGCCACCTCTTGGAGATTCAAGCGACGCAGGACCTGGTCCTCTGAGAATACCCCCGCTCTACCGCGATGCATCTCAATGAGTCCGTCTTGTGTGCAACTGCGCCCTCTGCGTCTGGGTCGGGTCCTGGAACGATCTCTTTGCATGATATCCAAACCGGCACATCGCTCGCCTCATGGAAGCAGACATCTGCAGGGACCCACTGCACAGCTGTCGTACAGTCAAGAGACGGACAGGGAGGATTCACGCTCGCCGCGCAGCAGGAGAAGTCGATCATGAACGTGTACAACTTTCAAAAGGTGCGTTTGCTGTTTGCGGATGACATGTGCATATATACGATGCCGACCACGAATGACAGGACCAATTAGCCCTCAAAATTGTACTGCCGGAGAAGCTCACCGCTATCGCAGTCGATCCGAGAGGGCGGTATTGTGCGGGCGCGACAGCACAGGGGCGGATATTCCTTTGGGAGGCGCGTATATGCCTGCACTCACTGAGTGGCCGTACTGACTTCCGTCGGCCATATAGTAGATCGCTTCAGGGATCATGTTCAACTCCTGGGACGCACATTACCGCCAGATCAACGTGCTGCGCTTCACACAGGACGCGGCTGCTCTGTTGGCTGGTAGCGAAGACTCCGGTGTCAGTGTTTGGTCAATACCGAAGTGAGTTGCGGTGGGACCTGCGTCGGCAAGTCTTAATGACTTCCTACACCTTCTTTTAGGCTAGTCGATGAGTCGCTGCAGAACGATCTCCCTGCGCCATATTGCAACTTCACGGACCACACGCTCCCAGTCACCGATGTCGTGTGCGGCGTCGGCGCCTTCCCCTCATGTCGTATCCTCACGGCCTCAGTGGACCACACAGTCAAGGTACGACCGTCCCCTTCGGATCCGTGCCCACGCTCATTTATGTTTCAGCTCTGGGACCTCGCCTCGAAAAGCCTCCTTACGACCTTCTACTTTCCTCAACCGATAGCATGCATTTCTTGGGATCCGACAGAGCGTCTCTTCTTCGCCGCATCCGCCAATGGATCAATGCACCAAGTCAACCTATTCCGGCAGCGCGAAGACAAGTACAGCCGTGCAGCGATGGAGGCTGTTGGCGGAGCAGGAGTGAGCGACGTCATACGCATCAATGAAATCGACCCCAAGGATGCAAAGAAGCGCCTCATATCTGTCGGGTGGGTTTCCAGCATATCAACGGGAATGCTGATCTTTTGACGCTATCATTTGCAGAGAGCCAGTAACAACGATGGCCATGTCGCTCACGGGCTCCATCCTCCTAGCTGGCACGGCGACTGGGCTCATTCACATATACGATATCGCATCTCACCAGCTTCTACGGACACTGTCCTCGCATAAGGGCATGGCGATCACGCATCTCTCGACCATGCTACGGCCCCCGGATCTGGTAGGGCATATCAGCCTAACCCTCAGCTCAGGCGCGGCCGGCGATGCGAGGGAGAACATCCCAGTGCGTCCCGTTGCGCCCTTCCAGCGCGTTCGAGACGCAAAGGCGCGAGAAGCACAGGAGGTCAGCTTGATCCTGCCTCACAATTCGGTACGTCCCTGCATCTGCACTCGCGTTGTCTAACATGTAGCTCACTTCGTACAGGCGCCGACTGGGTCGTTCTTCTCCTATTCACGGGAGGAACTCATCAAAGACCACGCCTTCTTCGTTCAGCCGTCTGCTGTCGGGCCTGAAGCAGCAGGAGTCTCACTGCAGTCACGCGTTTCAGAGCTGGAGAGCGAGGTCACTCGGCTGCGAGAGCAGCTAGGCAAGGCGAAGGGCATCAACGACGTTATGTGGGAGACCGTCGTACAGCGCATCGTAGCTGAGGGGCGAGAAAAGGGTCAGGAGAACGCCCACAACGGCGCGGCAGCGGGCGAGGCTGTTGCAGAGCAAGCAGAGGGCGGACGTCGTAGAAAGCGCAACCGTACTTGAAGCTGACTTGAGGGTGTGCTTGATATTAAGTAGTATATCAGAGGACGCTCGGCCAACTGCAACGGCTAACGTAGATATATAGGATTGCATTCCACCAGTACTCAGAGTACTCAGGAGGATGACGATGTAGGCTCGGAGGGAGCAGGCTCGTCCTTTGGCTTGTACTTCTCCGGGTCCGTCCCGTGGTGAGGGTGGTTAACCAGGTTGAACCTGGAGGATGATCAGTATGCGCGCGGATCAGTTAGACTCGGACATCCACTGACATAGGGAAGATGTCTGGGCATAGAAGTTAGCATAGGGTAAGCATACGGAGTAAAGCGGTACGCACGGAACTTGAGCTGTGAGAACGCCGAGTTGCGGTAGGCGACACCCTGAATCCACTCAGGCTGGTCGGACTCGCCGTACAGGGGGAGCCCGCGCCTTGCGCGGTCGGTCAATTCAGCAAGGTCCTTCTCCTCCTCGCGCTTGTTCTCGGACCAGCCCCAGAACCGGACTGGTTCAGGAATTAGTTGCAAGTAACTCACGAACACTGCATATGGGTACTCACAACTTGACCGCTGATACGCCAACAAGAACCCGCCAACGAAGCCGAGCAAGCCTCCAAGACGCAGCTGCGTCCTAATCTTGAGCTTCGAGGGATCCCACTTGTCTGGTACCGGGTCATTTTCCCATTTGAATGGTAACCATTCACACTGAGGACGCACCCCACAAGTACAAGGCAGCCGGAGCTGCGCCGGTGGCGCCAGCCCAGACGGCGTAGTCGGAGGGACGCATGTAGCGTATTACGCGGGAAGCATGAGGGTCCGCATCGATGAGCGGGTACGGGGTTTCAACCACTTTGTTCGGCATTGTCGTCTACGGCAGCGGCGGCGACGAGGACGACGGCGAGGGAGGCTGCTGGACGTAGCGCCCAACCGCCCGGAAAGGCAGGTGCAGAGGGCGTGACCGGAAGTGTTTAGGGCAGGTCTGCAGCTCAGCCTTGTATTGTGGCGCATGTGGCCCCCGCACGCTCATCCTCAGGTCGTAGCCACGGTCAACTTCCGCCACATTCCACCACTTCCCGCTCTCCGCCTCCCCATTCTCACAGGTCTGGTCTTGTTCACATATACGCGTCGTGTCGACCAGCATGAGCAGCGGAGCAGTTCGATCTCACAGCAATCGCCGGCATACCCGCAACAATAACGCGTCGCCATATTCTCGCCCTGGTGCTGCAGCGGCCAAGAAATCTTCGGTGCGTACTCAGATCTTGTCTTGTTCCAGTCATCTCATTCTCTATTTTATAAGGGATGGAGTCTCACAGGGCTCCTCAGCTATTTGAATCCCCTCCGATCATTCACCTCAACTTCTGTAGATGCCGGGTCTCCGGACAGTGATGCTGCGCGACGGTTGGCGGCAAGGGGAGAAGAAGTATGTTGAATCATGCCTGCGTTTACCGCAAGTCTGGATCACTGATGTTTGCACAAGCTCGGCGAACAGTCCACACGAAGACTGAACCCTCTGTACTGCCCGGGCAATCCGCCCATGGAAGTCATTCAGCACCAGATCCAGCAAGCGGAGGAATACGAACGTCGCAAACAAGAGCTGATGAAACTCGTAGAACCTCCCTCACAATCGCCGCCACAGTCCACGAACGAAGACCAGCGCACGTCTCCCCGCAGCGACGAGTCGCGCACTTCCTCATCGGCGAACCTGAAGAAGGTCCAGGAATTTCTTGATGAGAAGGGCGGGCGCCCATTGAACCAAGTTGAATTTGCCGGTCTCGTCTCCCTCTTGCAAAGCAGCGTCGAAGGTATGTAGATCGCTCATAGACGTGTCGCGCTTGCTGAGATGCTCTCAGACGACGATGATCGCCAAGAACCGTTCCGTTTCTCCAAGAGTCCGAGTACCCCTGCTCGTGGAACAACACCCACCCCCAACTTCCTGTCCCCCAGCACTTCTGAGCAGATGGTCTCTGCTGCTGGGACCGCAGCACAGCATGGCCGGAAGACTCTGGCAAGGAATCCCATGGGCGTCTATCGCTGGCAGGGAGGTGGTAGTGCTCGTCCCCGCAATCGCTACCAATCGCCCGGCTTTGGTTCTGCGGCTTCAATAAAACTGACGCCGGAGAAGCCCAAGACGGACAGCAAGAGGAGGCGTGTCGGCGAGGACGCCACGACGTCCACTCCGCAGCGGGTGCCCAAGGTCAATGGCTTTGTGACCCTTCCTTCATCCACCTCCAACACCTCAATGGGGAACTCTTCGACTACAGTCAACGGCGTCCAGACCAACGGCAAGGCCAACGGGGTTACTGCTCCCAACGCCCCTGCTACGCCACGTGTTCGTACGTCTGGTGTAGTGAAGCCCACCACCCCTGCCGTCCCGTCCCCCCTTCGCCAGACCTGGAGTCAGTCGGATTCACCTCCGCAGACCTTCCCATCTCAGCCTACGACGAAGCCCACACGGGCAGCAAGCTTCATGACTGAGCTCATCAAGGAGGTGACTCCTCCCAAGAAGCCTGACTTCGCGAACCCGTACGAAGCTATCAGCCCAATCGTCAGACCCGCTCCGAAGAAGCAGCCAGTGCGTAAGACGCGTAGCACTGCCAAGGCCGAGGGCGAAGTGGAGAAGAAAAAAGAGAAGGAGCCGGAGCTCACACCACAAGCCATCATTGAGGCTACCGTCCCAAAGGCAAGTATCCTGTCCCCTGTAGCTCTTGCGGTGCATTAATCGTGGACGATGCAGGGGAGCAAGCGTGCACGTCCACCTCCGGAGCTTATCGGGCAGAAGTCGCCAGAGAAGCGAGTGACGTCCCCTCCCGAATCCTCTGCCACTCGCCGCAGTGCGAGGCTCGGTGGCACCGAGTCTCCCACAAAGACCGCCAATGGCGTTTCAAATGACACTATCGTCGTAGTAGACGAAGTCATTGACGAAGATCAGCCCTCCCCCAAGAAGCAGCGCACCTCCCAGAAGCCTCCTTCCAAACCCAACAGGACTGGCTCCGTCACCGTCGAGGAGATTGAAGACGTAGAGATGTCGGCTTCCGGTTCCAAGCCCGCTCCTACTTCCATATATACCCTCCCCTCCGAGGTCGTCGAGCCCGGCGACGAGAAGGCAGAGACAAAGCGTGCCACTTCGCCCTCCTCCGTGCCTCAATTCCCTGGGTTCGGCGCGCCACGCGCTAGTTTTCCGATGAAGTCATCCGCGCCCAAGGCGCCGTCGAAGCTTCGCTTCAGCATCCAGGTGGATAAGGAGGAGAAGATGGACGTCGTTCCAGAACCTGCAACCGTCCTTGCTAGCGCGCCCGCCCCTGCCAAGTCACCTGCGGGACAGACCGAGAAGCCGAAGGACGCCCGCGCCATCGTCGCTGCTATGCGCGAGGACGAGCTGCCCAAGTACGACTTCACTCTCCCTGCTTCGTCTCCTGGCGCCGGTCCCAGCTCGCTTCATGCCCGCGAGGTCGCCAAGGCGGCACCAGTCTCCTCTTTGCCCACCTTCGACTTTTCCAAGGCCGCGTCTGCACCCGCAGCTGCTGCACCCAGCTCTTCAGGCGGGTTCAACTGGGAGGCCGCAGGGATGAAGCCCCCTCCGAAGCCCGTCGGCGACGCCTGGAGCTGCTCCGTGTGCATGCTGAGCAACCCGGCGGACGCTCACAAATGCACCGTGTGCGACGCCCCGAAGGTGGACACCCCAAAGCCGCCTGTTCAGGGCTTCGACTGGTCCAAGGCGGGGATGAAGCCGCCGCCGAAGCCGGCAGGCGATACGTGGACGTGCTCCGTGTGCATGTTGAGCAACCCGGGAGGGGCGGCGAAGTGTACAGTCTGTGACTCACCGCGGTGATGTTTGTTTCGTTGTGTATCGTCCTGATGTCTGTATTGTTGTGTCCTGCAAGGATTGCGTTTTGAGTCCCGATTCCGTAGCCCTCACTTTCTGTTTGCTCTTTTTGTTTTCGAACGCGAGAGGCGATTGAGTATCGTTTCTAGTGTACATCCGGTATTACCTACTCGTACATACAGTCCGTGGTGCAGTAGCTGCAGCTGAGCTTTGAACACGAACAGGGGCACACGCCGTTGTGCGCCCTGCTGCAGAGGTGTTCCCTGCAGATTCTACTGCTATGCGCAATCGACGCGAATGCGTGAAGGGTCTTGATGCATCATGACTTCGTGAAGTCCAACCGGCGAGCGACCGGGCGGCCGCCGAGCTCGTCCGAGGAGAGTTTTCGCTTCAGCTTGTTGGGCGGGTTTGCCTTCACGGCTGGCCCAGAACCGCTGAACTCAACGTTGCCGTCGACCTCCTCGAGCGGGATGTTGTTGTCCTCTTTCTTCGCAGGCTTCGGGAGCTTGGAGGGATGCGTGGGATAGGGGAGGGCAAAGAAGTAGGGGTGGTTGAGGGCCTGAAGACCAAAGGTCAGCGTAGGCAGGGTGCATGATTGTGAGACGACGCTCACCTCTTTGGCGCTGATGCGCCGTCGAGGGTCATAGATGAGGCACTTGCTCAACAGATTCAAGCAGTCCGAGCTCGCCGCCGTGAACAGGTCTCTTAGCGGCGTCTTTGGAAACTGTCCGACCGGGACGTAGTCAGGCAGCTTCGTGTGGCCCTAGATAGATTGTCGTCGTTGTTAGCTACGCTGAGCAAGCTCGATATAGTCGGGCACACTCACAGGCCACTCCTCTTCCGTGGGTGTGCCCAGTGCACGGAAGATCGTCTTGAGCTGATCCATATCAGATTCACCCGGGAGATACGGCGTGCGCAGCATGAGCTCGGCGAAGATGCAGCCCACAGACCAGATGTCGACTGCTGTGCTGTAGTATCGACAGCCGAATAGAAGCTCGGGGGGACGGTACCACCTGAGGTGGCGTCAGTTCCCCTGTGGAGTCGTCGTGCGGTAATGAGATGGACAGACCGTGTGATGACCTGGCATGTCATCTTGTATCCGGGGTCTGCAAAGTCACGAGCGAGACCGAAGTCGGCTATTTTGAGCTGGCCGTCCGAAGCAATGAGCAAGTTGTTTGGCTTGAGATCCTGTGGATCGCGAGTCAGACTGTCAATAAGAGCATTGTGGCTGAGGCAGTATGCAGTATGAAGTCTGGCTTACCCTATGAAGGATGAAGTTCCGGTGACAGAACTCAAGGCCACGGAATGTCATAGCCATCCAACTCTTGATGTCGGCGGGAAGGAAGACCAAGGACCGGTCTTTGATAACGAGTTCCAGGTCGGTGTCCAAGAACTCCAGGACGAGGTTCAGGTTCTTCTTCGACGAGAAGACATCCAGCAGCTGAAGTCGAGGATGTGTCATTCGTCGCTAGCTCTTGCACATAAAGGATGGTTCCCATACCTCGATGACGTTTGGGTGTTTCAGCTCTCGCAGGAACTTGACCTCGCGAATGGCGGACATGTCGAGGCCGTCCTTGAACTGGCCCACTTTGATCTTCTTGATAGCCACCTTCCTGCCGGTGGCTATCTCTCTCCCTGGAATGGAATGTCAGGATGAGCGGAAATGAAGGTGGACGGTGTTCATTACCTCTGTAAACCACGGCATATGTACCTTCACCGATCTTCTGGTCCTTGGACCTGTGAAATAGGGTTAGACAGATTCCACTCGGGAGGAGTAAAGGAATGCTGGTGCTGTGCGTACCACTTCCTCTGCCTCTCGGCGTTTGCTTTCTCCACAGCATCCATGACTATTGTAGCTATGATAAGAGACGCTATGTAGAAGAGTGTTGGCGATTATCAGGTTCCGCTGGCCGGTCGAAAGGCGGCAGTGATACTACTCCAACTTGAAGCATACGCGAGGCCAAACATCAGGTCTCCGGTATAACAAGCTTCATCTTGGCAAACATACCTGCGCTGTTTCGCCTTCGCACAGATAGATAAGCGTAGCCTGCGCGGAGCTGTGCTAATGCAGCGTCCTCAGACTCCGACAGTTGTGGACGGCGCACAAGCTACGAGACGCCCAACCACCGATCACTCAATTTGCCTTTTTTGGCGAGCATCTCATCCACCGCATGGGCGCCTGAGTGGCCAAGTGCGCCGCACATCATCGTGATTCGTCGGGGTGGACACCAGCGCTGGACTTAGCACCGGCGGCGATATGATGGTGCCTGTCGAGAGATACACTGGCCTGGTCAGCGGGGCTGGGCGACATGTTGTCACCATAGCGCAGACGTGTGGTCGCCCCCCTTCCCCACCACCTGTCATATCGCAGCTGCGTCCAGCTTCCTACTTATTCCCTCACGGGCAGGATCCCGAACCTCACCCATCTTTGTCTCCTCCTACTTCTACTTCTCATCTTAATCTCGGCAGAGCACCTCTGCCCCGGTCCTGATACATCTCCTGGCTCAACTCCGATGGCAAATTTGACGAGCAGCGCCGTCGATTCTGTCCTTACGCTCCCGGATGGAGGCACATTTCTCTTGATACAACCCTACGCTGGAGGGGAGGCCAAGGGCGTACTGGTATGTTTCTGTACGGAATATCTGGCGCGTCGGCGCAGCTCTGGGTCGCAGCTCATCAATATAACAGATTCTCGCAGTCGTATCCTGCATCTCTGCGGCCGCAGTCGCCGGGCTTCTTCTGGCCATCGCGGTACGCCCAGAATACCTAGGTTGAGTGACAAGGTGTTCGTCTGTGCTGATCAGATTGTAGGTGTCTGCGTATAATACGCGGAAACTGCCCTCCTCAAACCTCTTTGTCCGGAGTCATGTCGCCGCCTACTTTGTCTCCATGCTGCTGTGCGAAATTGTGCAGAGTATGTTGCTGCTATCTTGACTCTGATTTCCGGGCCAATGTGCTCAATTTTGCCGAAGCTATCGGCTCGATCATGAATATCCGGTGGTACTACCAGATGGCGGTCACATACGAGCCATATTGCACCGTGCAAGGTAGGCAGCTCTTCGAAGCACGTTTTATTGGTTTATGAACGATCCCAGGCGTGCTGAAGCATCTATCGGACGTCGGAAGTGCCTACTGGTGAGCTGAAGCCTTTCCCGCGGGACCAAATTTGACCCTATTGTTGCTCAGGTCACTGGTACGAGCTTATCTCCCTCGTGCACATATCTGCGCCGAACTCACTGGTTACTGATCGGTGGAACTCCCAGATAATCGCCATGAACACCTTCTGGATCCTGTTCCTGAGATGGCGGCTCCGACCATATGTGCTCATAGGCGCTCTTGTCATTGGGTGGGCAGGAATCGGGGCAATTGTCAGCGCTGGGCCAACTGCAGTCCAGACAGCCGGGAAGGGCCCCTTCTGTGCGTCGTATTCGTACGGAGAAGTTCCCGCTTACTAATAGTGTTACTGTGCAGACGGGATCTCGGGCTACTGGTGCTGGATACAAGGCGAGTACCCCTCGGAGCGAATCACGTAGGTCTTCCGTGTGTATGCCTTGCTACATCGCTGAACTCCGCTTGTGATCCAGGCTGGACTATATGATCGTAAGTGCACTCCAGGCAGGTCGTCCGGCATCTGTCATGATAACGGCTCGAAATAGATGTTCATGTCCGCCTTCCTGAGCCTCGTTATGTATGTCCTCATCTTCCTGAGGCTGCGGGGCAACATCGTCCTGCATGGCTGGCGCGTCTCGTTCCGCTTCCGGCCGAAAGCCTCGGAGCCTGCACCGACGAGCGTTGATACGCACGTCATCAATGTCGCGAAGAAGATGTTACTGTAAGTCGTCCACTCGACTCGCCGGGCATCTCATTGATCACGGGTCTATGTAGCTATCCAGTGAGCGCTACCTGAAAGTTGCGGTCGTCCTGAGATGTTCATCTAGGCTGCATTGACAGGTCGCGTACACAATCCTTTTGGTTCCAATTGCGATATGCCGGTTCACCGAGGCCACGGGACATGAAGTACCCTTCGCGATGACAATAGTCTCGTACGTCTTACCGTTATCCGTGCTATCCCAATCTCTCACCTCCATGACCAGTGATTCCATTTTCCTTCTCTCCGGTACGTCGCTTCATTTCCCCAATGTACCGCTTGAAGGGTCCAGCATGTTCACACCCATCTTGTCTTGTCGACAGGTTTCGTCAACGTCGTGCTATTCCTCACCACGAGACGCGTCCTTCCCGCCTACAGCATCTTCCCTCGCACCATTAGCCGGTTCTTCTACTCGTCCGCCGCAGAGGGTCCTCGGTCGAGCGCTTACAGCACCTCGTCCGCCTTCGCTGACGTGGAGAAGATCGCATACGACGTCAGTGTGCTCACGCGCACAGACTCGAACAGCTCACGGGTGCTATCTCCACCCGCGGCGTCGGCTGTGTACCCAGCCAGCCACAGGTATCCGCCAGGCAAAGCTGCGGCACAAGGCTATGACGAGGTCGTCGCCCTGGACAGCGCGGCGTGGAGAGACGAGGTGTCTAGCTCGGGGCCGTACCGCAGTCCATGGGTATCTCCCGGGCCTCCAAACTCGGTGCCTATGACTATCATCATTCCTTCCAGCGCGTCCAAGCTGCCCGAGGACCGCCATCTTGACGAGCCTGAGCAGCGACGGTCTGACAGGAAGTGAAGGGGATGAGTTGTCTTGGTGTGATGATGTTCATGAGCGCGACGGTCTCTTCAGGTATTGTAGTGTTGTAACAGTAGTATGTTGTAGATGCCGGTGTGCAAGGTTGCCATTCTGGTAGTGTATGTGTTCAGCTGGTGCACCGCTGTTGCCCGCGCCAGCTAATCTGTTGATAAAGTTCATGTACTGCTCGAGTACATGGTAACCAACCCATGCCGATCTGGGTAATGATTGTGGCATGGGGGAGTACCTGAAACGTCGACGCAAAGCTCGGTGGCGTGCAGGCATTCCTGGTAGTGCTTCCCGTACTGGTCCTCGAGGTTGAATGAGTAGTGAGCTCGAGTCTCGACGCCCACTGGCCTGTCCGACTTGGGCGTCCTTGGGCGCTACGAGGTGCGATCCAGATTCCAGATGCCCGCGACACGTCGTGACCAGACGCGATCGGGGGATCACGTGGTGATGACGCGTGCGCGGGGGAACCGGCGGCAGAGCGTGAGTGTGCAGGTCGGGTGGATGAGCAAGAATTAGTGAGCAGCTCGTAATGCGATGTCCTCCTCCTTGACTTCCGTCGCCATCCGCGCACGGCAGCTCTTGTACTCTCGCACAGCCCTGAGAACGTTCGGAAGCTTCAAAAGCGGCTCGCTTACACTTCCGAGAGACTCAGGTTATCGACTCAGAACGTCTTCGCAAGTTTCTAGCGGCTGCCACAAGCACACTCCGAGGCGTCACTTTCATACCACATTACCAACCATGTCCGACCCAAAGAGCAAGAGCGACAGCGAGTGGAGGGCTATCCTGAGTCCGGAACAGGTGCGTAGTACAATCCCAGAGGATTAGGCCGAAGCTGACGGGGTGGAACTCAACCAGTTCCGCATCTTACGGCAGAAGGGCACGGAACCCGCGGGCACGGGCAAGTACGACAAGTTCTTCCAAGAAGGCGTTTACACTTGCGCTGGCTGCGGCGCCCCACTGTACAAGAGTACCACCAAGTTCAACAGCGGCTGTGGCTGGCCCGCGTTCTTTGTCGGTGCGTAGGGCTCGAGACTTCGGAGCGCATATTGAACACCAAACTGATATATATGCGATGCAGCTATCCCGGGTGCGGTCCAACGCCACGAGGATCGCTCTTACGGGATGACGCGCACTGAGATCACTTGTGCTAATTGCGGCGGACACCTTGGTCATGTCTTTAAGGGAGAAGGATTCCCTACGCCAAGTATGTTCGCATCGCAGAATGTTACCGACATCGGGCTAATAAGTTGTTCACAGCTGACGAGCGTCACTGCGTGAATTCCATTTCTCTGAGCTTTGTGGACGACAAGAACAAGGACTGAGCCATCGTTCGAGGATACCTGACCGTACCTGAAGGTGTATTTGGAGAGTGCGTGCGCGATGATGTATCACTTCTTGAGCTGCATGTATCAGTAGTAGACCGCCGTTGATGCCGGTGTCATTGGTAGCAAGGCTCGCTCGCTCGATGTCAGAGAACCGTCCTTTGATTCGGAATCACTATACACAACTTGGATGCAAATGCTTAACAATTCGACGACGTGTAGGGTAGATGAGGGCCTAGGTATGAGATCGTGATGACCATCACTGCAAATCAAGCACGGCACAACGTGGGCGCGGGCCCGAAGCGGCCTGCTTGAGACGCGGAGGGTTCTGTATGGTACATTGCGGGACGCCCGGGTATCAGAGACCCTCCATGGTCGCGACGAGCTCGTCGAGCTCGCGCTTGGATTCGCGGTACTTCTCTTGTGCCTCCTGTATGAAACAGTGAACGCGATCAGTATATCGTGATTGCAAGTGGAGGAGGTCATGTCGGCCGAGGATATGCGCCCCGATCTATGGGCAAGGAAAGAATACGTACCTCGTACTTCTTCTCCCACTGGTCACGCTCCTGCTCGAGGCGCGTAACCTGCCTCTCAAAGTGCTCAGCCTTGACATCGACCTGTCTCAGCCTTGCGGGCAACCATGACGCGTCAGTAAGGGGCTAATCAGCACTCATAACTGTCAACGCACTTGTCCATAGCATCCTTGAGGTTCTTATCTGCAGCATCCAGCTCCTCCTCGAGCAGCTGAATCTTCCGCTGGAGGGCCTCATTGGCAGTCTTGCTCTGCTCGCCGTCCTCCTGCGCGGCCTTGAGATCGGCCAGCTTCTGCTCCGCCTTCTCGAGATCGGCTTCCAGCACAGAGTTCTTGTGTTGGAGGGAAGTGATGTCCTGCTCCCGCTCGAGCAGCATCTGCTCGTACTTCTTGTTCTTCGCCTCAGCCTCCTCAGCGCGCGCGACCGCGGCATCGGCCTCAGCACGGAGGGATTGCAAACGCTATGACGCGATCTGGTGAGCCAGACTGCAGGAGAGCGTGTAGATGGGTTGGCAGCGCACCTCCTTGATCTTCTCCATGGTCGGTGCGGGTGTACTGGACGAGTGTGCTGGTGGTTGGAACGGAGGACGGCGCAAGGAGTTGCTGTGCTGTTCTGGGCAAGGGCGTTGAGCAGTACTGATAAAGTATCAGCCGTGGGAAACCATGCCCTTTGCGGCAGGCGGCACGTGGCCACGAGGGCCACTTGGAAGGCCGGAGCCAGATCTGAGAGCGAGAGTGCAGCTTGGCTCAGTACTCGACAGCGGAGCCACCGTCCTCCTCCTCCTCGTCCCGGACACCGTTCATCTCGCCTGGGTTTGTCTGGCGAAACGCACGCCGATATACTAAACCGGGCTACGACATAGCACATTCGGCAGCGATGTCCGCACCGGTAGCTCAGGAAGGTGGGCACGAGTCCCAGCCACCGCCGTGCATCGTGCTGATCTCCTCACGTTTCGGCATCGCTCAGAGCTGCCTATCCTGGAGTCGGTCATCAAGTTCGTGCATCTCCTGCGCTCCTCTTCTCGTCCGGACGTGTTCTGATGCACCTGCCTGCTCTCCATTAGCATCCGGAACAGGCTCACCGCGCTCAAGAAGAACAGAGGCGAGTTCATCAAGCCGGCAGATGTGAACCAACTCTACCAGGCCATCGTGAAGCAAGGTCGGTCCCGCCTGTCCGCTTCGCCTTGATCGCCTCTAAACGTACTGTGTCAATATTGTGAACTACCGCAACTGAATACCGGCAACCCTGTCGCTCTCATGGTCGACCTCGGCTGGCACGATCTTGATTGCTTATAGTCACTCGCCTGAACGAAGTCCGCGACGATCACACCACATACAACAATCGCCTCGACACGACCCTCGCCGACGTTTTCAACCTCCTCTCGCTATTTTTCCTCACCATCGGCCGGACGCGTGAATGTCCCGCTACCTACAGTCAGATTGCCAGCATGCGGGTGAGTCACTTGTGCATGATTATCGTTCGCGCCCTGTTCTCGGCGGCAATGCGGGGTACCGCGCACTCAATCGCAGAGGCGAAAATTTTGAGATCTCGAGGACAGGATGCCGTAGCCCAGTCGCCTTTTACAGTGCCAGGCTTCGCGCGATGACGCCTGCAAGGTGCACATCTGCCTTCTGCCTTTCGCACAGCAGCCTCCCCTCGTCCGGGCATGCTTGCCTCGTTCCGAGCCTCCGGACGACGAGCCTCCGCGCAAGATAAGGTGGCCTGATTCGGTCTGAAGGCCACACTAGGCCTTTACGAATTCAGGCTTGGTCCTCCCAATCACGTCACCCGGAGTTTTTGGACGCTGCTAGAATCTCATGCGGAGGTACTCCGGAGCACAACCGATTACCATACTCTTACGATCCGCGCTACGCGAACGACACAACAGCCAAGATTATGTCGCGCGGCTGCGTTCCAGGCGCCCGTCGTGCCTTCTGCTGGCCCTGTACACTTCGGATGCGCGGGCGAGGGGCCGACGGCTCTTCTCTGCGCATCCGCGGGATGGGTGCGGGACCTTATGGGCTGTCTGGACGCTGGGCAGCGACATATAAAAAGCGTTTCGGGATCAGTGGGAGGCGATCGTGATTACCCCGCACTCCCGCCATGAACCTCTCGTTTTTCATCACGTTCCCGCGGCTGTACGCGACGTCCTGCGTGCAGAGCGTGGTGCTCGACAGGCTGATCATACTAACGGTCTGTTCGCAGCAAATCCTCGTCCACATGGACGAATCTGGCGTCTACAACGAATCCGACCTCGCCCCTTTCCACCGGCGCGTAGCCGAGCTACGGTACGTCCCCGCCCCCAGCGATTACCTTGTTTCAGGCGTTAGCGGGGGGCCGCTTCAGTCGCGAGCTCGGTGATCCGCCGCGGAGTCTCGGCCCCCTGTGTCACGTTGCCGCGGCCTGCACGTCCTAAACGAGTTTCGATTGTTGAGCCGACCTTGTGTCTCGTAGAAATATCCTGCAGCATGACATGGAAAGCGGCAAGCACCCACCTGCCATGACCAAGCTGCTGGACCGGCAGCTCAACGAATGCGGTGAGTGACCTGTCCTGTGTTGTCTTTCGATGTCGTGTCTCGGCCTCTCGCTGCCCTCTTCGTGCGTCCTATTTGCACTCGGAGTCCTGATCTCACAGCCGCCTTCCGCACGCCCTACTCGTAGTGTACAACCATATATGCACATTCCGGCGGTCATCATGAAGGGTATCCCTCTTTCCAGGTCCTCCCACGTTCGGCTGAGTCTTTTGTATTCCGGACGCTAACCCTCTGCGATTCTCAGAAAACCTCCTGCGCAAGCTGCAGGACTCGCTCTCCGTCTTGTCACCCGAGCTGATCCCCATACATGAACGCCTGGTGAACATTCGACGGCAGCTTGTCGCTCTCGCGGCGAAGGAGACGGCTCGGGAGGTCGACGCGGCCGATGCGCATGCAGCAAAGGTCGAGGACCTGAAGGGCAAGAGCTCCGCTTCGGGCTCAGAGGAGAGCGAGTCAACGGAGGGCGAATCGAAGACGCCGACGCGGGAGAGCACGCCGAAGCCCGAAGGCCACCGAGAAAAGGACGGCAAAGACGGTCTGCGGATAAGGGCGGAGCTCAAGCCCCTCCAGGAGGAGCTGCGCCGGATTGACTCGTGAGTCATCATTGTTCACGTAGGCGCCGCGTAGGGCTGACGATGACGGCCTTCTCGTTTCGCAGCAAACGCGTGGACGGCAAATTCCTCGGGCCAGGGGGAACCGTCCCTGCATCGCAGGCCGTCTGCTCCTCGTTGCTCGAAGAATGCTTCGACATCGTGCAGGAGATCCGCGCGCAGGACGAGTCGAAGAACGTCGCGTCCTCTCTGCGGCCGATCTATGATCGGCTGAGCGAGATCCGGAAGGAACTTGAGCAGCTCGTCCTCACGCACCGGTGGAGCCTCCGGGAGACCGACCTGTGGAACTACAGCCTCAGTCTTCAGGAGATCGACAAGATGCGCGTGGACGGCAAGTTTGTCGATGCCGAGGGGAACCGACCAGAGGGCCAATACGTGAGCGATCCCCTCTTCCTGCCATTTGATGCGCAACTCTAACCTACCTCTACCAGGTTCTCCTGTATCTCTTGCGCCGATGTTACGGTTTGATCTACCGGTTGCTCTCGTCGAGCGAGCCGGTATCCGAAGAGCTGATGCCTATCGTGAGTATCCGTGGTCTCTCGGTAGCTTCAGCCTCAAACGTCGATACGTTCACAGGCAAACAAGCTTTCGACCGTGAAGAAATGCCTCAATGAAGTCTTGAAATACGGCGGGCCATTCAGCCCCCGGGACTTGTACCCGGTAGGTATCCAGCCCAGTCGGCTTCTCGCCAGGGACGGGGGCACTTACTCACCCACCCTTTCCCCCCTACAGTACCAATTAGCACTCCATCAGATTGATTCCATGCGGAAGGAGGGCAAGTTTGTGGGCGTGGACGGGAGCATCCCGGAGGGACAGGGTATCGTCATGGCGCACTTGAACGAATGTCACGAGCTCCTCGAGATGGTGCGGCATCCCTCCCATACTGACATCGTTTGTCGGCGACTGATTTACCGCCCCATGTCCTGCAGCTGAAAGAGTCGATGGATGACGCAGAGGAAGAAGAGTACGTCGACGATGATGACTACGACTTCAATGACCCATCGGACGATGAAGAGGAAGAAGAGGAATAGGAAGTCGAGCAAAGTACCGGCTGGGCGCCCGCGGAAGGCCCCTCTGAGCCTTTGGTGCAGAGGCTCAACAGGGACAGCGGTCCTGCGCGGGCGCGACAGGTGATCGGCCGTAGGCGGGCGGGGGTGGAAGACGGACGTTGTTATTTCTGTACGAGTGACACCATTATACTAGAGGCCCTGGACCGCGCTGGAATTGGCAAAATGAATGCGTTATTCAACCCCAAGTGTTGCTCTGTTGTGCACAATGATGACGGCCGAACGCTGCAAGGTCTCAATGGACCACACGGCTTGTTTATGACAAGCGATAGCCTCTCACATAACATGCAGGAAGGACGATGGCCTACCCCGCTAGCGATTCGTATTCCATGGCCGCATTTATGTAAAGTTGCGTGAGGCTAGTCCAACGCTTTTCCCGGCCCCTTCACGAGTCGCTCGAGTGGAACCGCTCCAACCTGACACTTATCTCCCTAGCTGCGCATCCACAGTATATTCGACGCCGAAGGCAGGAAACTTTTGAAGCAAATCCTCGCGCACCGGCTTCTGTATCATACTGCATAGACCGGACACCACGTGTATTGTAGCACATCAGCCCAAACAAGCACTGGCGAGACCTCACTAGCTCGCCACAGAACAAGTTCAGGCTTCTCCGTCGTGCGCTCGCGGAGCAAGCAGGCTTGGGAAGGGCCACCAAGGCATAGCACAGATACATGTTATCCTCCCTCCACGCCTGTGCTTCCTTGCCGACATACATAGTTGCATGTTTCTCCTTCATCTTCCTTGCATACAAACCACATGCCCAGGTCAAGGCTGAAGAAGAGTACCTTCCCCACGCTTTCGAGCCAGGGAGACCCGCAGCAGGTGTGCGTCGGCCAAACATGCTGCGGGTCTTGAAAGGCATCGATATACCCACTGCTGAAGGGAGCGGCCCGCGTGTGGCAGGCCATCGGGAAGTCATTCTTGTGCTCATCATGCGTTCCCCAGGTCGCATTGGCGCCGACCACCACCGGAAGGTGGTTGACGACAGCTATATCGAGTGCGTGAGCAGAGCCGACGAGGATGGCGTCAGAGCCCGTGAATTGATCTGTCCCTAGGCAGTACTTGTGGTGGAGGAGTATGCAGTAGGGGTCTCCGACGTCTCGTTCATCATGTTAGCAGCCTGTAGGCGGACGGCCGGCGTCTTCTCGGTCACTTTGCTACGGTCCACCCACATCGGACGTACGGAAGACCTCGAACGCAATGACGGCACGGAACCGTGTGGTACGTCGGGATAAAGTGCACACTCCTGCGCGAGTTGGGGGCGGGCCGGATGTCGCTGACGAACTCGCAGCCCGGTCGGCTGATCGAGAGGCTGAACTCCCTGTAGAGATATCCGGACGCGCATTTGCGACCATACTCGTGCATGACCTTTGCAGGCTCTTCGATACGAGCCTATCCAGGGGTCAATGAGAGCAGCAAAAGAGAAGCATGCAAGACCGCACCGCATTCCTCTCGACTCGCTCGGTTGCTCGAGGGGATGAAAACTCGTATGACTCGGTCTCATCGTCCTGTTCCGTCATCCCATACCAGTAGCTACTCACATAGCTGAGCATCTTGCGGGTAGTGTGACGGACTTTCGGTAGGACAATGTCCGTTCTTCAGAAGATCGTCTACCCGCCGCAGCGCCTTGCTCATAGCAGGTGAAATCGCCGGGTGTGGCTGTATGGGTGCTTCACTGGCGATTTCGAAGAGAGCACCAGTCTCGCCAGGCTTCTTGTACATGATATATGAGATGGACTATTTGTGCTGGCACGATTCGCACCTCGGCGTCGCTTAAATCCGTCGAGCTGGATTGCGGAGCACCTTCTGCACTTCGATCGTCGAGTCGTTGCCATTTCTCAGTATTGTCATGGTCATCCACTTCCGGTGAAGGAGACGGAGAGGGTGAAGGAGACGGAGAGGGTGAAGTGCGTCCCTTCGCGACCTCTGCTGACGAGGAAAGATCAATCATGGTGATTGCAGCAGTCGTCCGTTGCAACGGCGCGGGCTTTTATTAAAGGCTTTTACACGTTCGTGCAACGTGCTGGTCGGCCAACAGTCACTTCCGCTATGGCCAACGGAGTTTCGAGATGGACGCACCACACGGTGGGCAAGTCTTCTACACCTGGACGCCATAGAGCAGTCTCAGAATCCGAACGCCATTCGAGTGTTCATGCGAGCACTCATATTGACCTCCCAGAAAGGACACGTCGTGTTGGCATTATGCAACCATACTAAGCGTCCTTCAATTGCGACATGTTAGAGTACTGATAAAGGCAGAGCTAAACAACAGCATTTTGTTCGCGGTCTACCGTCTACGCAGAGGTGAAGGAGGAGACGTGGTCCTCGACGACCTTCTTGATCTGCTCCTCAATCTGGGGAGTGATCTGGCCCTTCGAGATCTCTTCGAGGAGGGGGCCCTGCGTCGCGGTCAGGTGAGCACGGAACTCGGCCTCCCAGCGGGTGATCTGGTCGACGGGGATGGGGTCAAGCTGGGTGAGAAAGGGCGTTAGTGCGGGTGTATCATGTCAGAGCGAGAAGACACGTACGAGACCGTTGACACCAGCGTAGATGATGGGGACCTGAATCTCCATCGCGAGGGGCTGGTACTGGCCTTGCTCTGCAGAAGACATCAGATAATGTCATCGTGCCGGGCGCAATAGGACTTACTGAGCAGCTCGGTCAGACGAGCACCACGGGAAAGGAGGAAGCGGGTGGACGCGTCGAGATCGGAACCGAACTGAGCGAAGGCCGCGACCTCACGGTACTGGGCAAGGTACAGCTTGAGCGAACCAGCGAACTTCTTCATGATCTTGCTAGCAACGTTAGGAGCAATCAGAAAATACTTCACTCAAGAGTAGCGATCCGAACATACGTCTGGGCAGCCGAACCGACACGGGAGACGGAGAGACCGACGTTGATGGCGGGACGGACACCACGGAAGAAGAGCTCGGCCTCCAAGAAGATCTGACCATCGGTAATGGAGATGACCTATACCGTCAATATCAGGTCAGCGACAAGGAGCAAAACCGTTTAGTTCGAAGGGGCTCACGTTGGTGGGAATGTACGCGGACACATCACCACCCTGAGTCTCAATGATGGGCAGAGCAGTGAGGGAACCACCACCGAACTTGTCGTTCATCTTGGCTGCACGCTCGAGGAGGCGAGAGTGCAGGTAGAAGACATCACCGGGGTAAGCCTCACGACCGGGGGGACGACGGAGGAGTAGCGACATCTGACGGTACGCAACGGCCTGCTTGGACAGGTCATCGTAGATGATGAGAGCTATTGACGTCCTTTGTAAGAGAACACTCAAGCCTGACGAATGTCCGCGTACTCACCGTGCTTGCCGTTGTCACGGAACCACTCGCCCATGGCACAGCCAGAGAAGGGAGCGAGGTACTGGAGGGGAGCCGCCTCAGAGGCAGTGGCCGCAACGATGATGGAGTACTTCATCGCGTCGTTCTCCTCAAGGGTCTTGACGAGCTGGGCGACAGTCGAACGCTTCTGGCCGACGGCAACGTAGACACAGTAGAGCTTCTTCTCCTCGTCCTTGCCCTCGTTCCACCGCTTCTGGTTGAGGATGGTGTCGATGGCGACGGCAGTCTTACCGGTCTGACGGTCACCAATGATCAGCTCACGCTGACCACGACCGATGGGCACCATTGCGTCGATGGGTTTGATACCAGTCATCATGGGCTGGTTGACCGAGCGACGAGGCAGGATACCGGGGGCCTTGAGCTGAGCGCGGCGGCGCTCAGAGGTCTTGATGGGCCCCTTGCCGTCGATGGGGTTACCGAGAGCGTCGACGACACGGCCGAGGAGCTCAGGGCCGACAGGAACATCGACAATCTGGCCGGTACGCTTGACCGTGTCGCCCTCCTTGATGGCACGGTCGTTACCGAAGATAGAGACACCGACGTTGTCGGCCTCCAAGTTCAAGCACATGCCACGGATACCGGAAGAGAACTCAACCATCTCTTCGGCTGTACATTTTGAGCAAGCATATGAGCTGGCGGATGGATGGGTGGGGTGGACAACGCGACGTACCCTGCACGTTCTTGAGACCCCAGACACGTGCAATACCGTCACCGACGCCTTTGGTATAACACGTCATTGAGTGACCCCGAGCGCTGCCTTCATGCTGTCGCGTTGTACTCACTGAGAACACGACCGGTTTCCTCAACATTTGCGCCCACGGAAGTGCCAGCTATGCGGGACTCGAGAATCGAAGAGACCTCAGACGCAGCTACACGCGTGACGTGTCACGAGCCCCCAGGAGAAAACATCGTCGCGCGCACGCAACAAGAGGGAGAAGGAAAGCATGAGAGGATGTCATGCTTGAAGAGAGCCCAATTGCACGTACCGGCCTTTGCTGTCGCGTAGGAGCGAGAAACAGCAGGGGTGCTGCGGGCAGCGGTCTTGATTGAGAGGGCTCGTTGAGCACACAAAATCCCGGAAAAAGAGGAGAAAAAGCGTCGCGCACTTTGGAGGCGGCCAGCGCAGCTGCGCGGACGGAGTTTCTGAGGGCGACTCTGTGCATGGTGCGAGGGGGAGAAGGAAAGTGGGAGGGGATGAAGTCGTTCGGCCGTAGGGACAACCCGGGTCACCAAAGTTTGCCTTACATAACGTCATTTCGAGCGCCGACTCAATTCCCTGTTCCCCCGCCTTCCGAGCCCCTCCATGCCCTCCGCGGTCGTCGCGGTCGTCGCTGCCGGCCATGGCATCCCTCTTTAGACGTGAGTTTCTCGTCGTCGTCGGTCCTCCTGATGCCTTTGCTCAATGTCATGGTAGCCACCTTGCGTGCGGTGGCAACCCGCGCCCTGCATACCCAGACAGCGGCGCCCACGACCACTCCGAGCGCGCTTTCGCTGATTCGCACTCAACCCTCACACTATGTTGTCGCCAGCGTGGCCGGCAGAAAATACCTCCTTACGCCTCGGGACCTCCTCACCGTCCCGCGTCTGAAGGACGTAAAAGTGGGCGACGTCCTCAAGCTGTCCGACATCCACGAGCTGGGCTCTCGGGAGTTCACCATCCGCGGCAATCCCACTATCCCGCCGGAGCAGGTCCGCGTAGAGGCGACGGTGGTGGAGCACACCAAGGGCAAGATGGAGGTCATCTTCAAGAAGAAGCGGAGAAAGGGCTACGAGAGGACGATTCGGCACAAGCAGACCTACACCCGTCTCCGGATTGGTCCTATCGACATTGTAGAAAACCCTTCGTCATAGCATTGCTCTCGCGTTCACCATGGATCTCATAGCATACAGGCCATAGTAGCACTAATACCGACGTCCTTCATATCTCACCCTCCTCGGGAGTCTCTGCACGCGGCGGCGGCTCGACCGGTGCGGCTTTCTCAACTGGGGGAGCCTCCGGAGGAATGCTGTAGCGAGGCCTCTGAATGATCAAAGGTCAGTGCTGTCGGAACATGGAGCCAAGGCGGACAGGGTCCGCACCTTTTCCGCCCGCTCGTCAAAAGGTCGTTCTTCAAACGCCCCGCGATCACGTTTCTCACGCGGGTCGGGCTCCCGGTAGATCGACGTGCTCCTTGCCCGCTCTCTGAACGGCGGCACGCTTTCATGAGCGCTGTACCCGTCGTCCCACTCGCTGCGTGACCCCCGACGGTCATGGCGGCGGTCGTCCCTGTCGTAATCGCGGTGCCTCGAGGACCTGTAGTAGTCCCTATCACGATCCCTGTCCCTGTCGCGCTCGCGCTCGCGGTCTTTGTAGTAGGCCTTGTCCTTCACGTAGTCACGCTCGCGTTCACGCTCACGACCATGATCCCTCGAGGCATGCCGTCCATGACTGTCGTGATCGTGCGGTCGCCGGTCGCTCTTAGTGTCGCGCTCATGGTGGCGGTCCCGCTCGACATCTCGGTCACGGTCGCGGTGCTCCCGATCACGCTCGCGTTCCCTCTCACGCTCCGGCTCCCGTTCCTTAACAGGTTCCTTCCTCCGCCGGCTCGTCGTGGACGCGCCGTCCTCCGAGGCCTCGCGTTCGCGCTCTCGCAAGCGTTCCTGTCAATGAGCGAAGAGAACGATGAGTGAACAGGCTTACATGCAGGTGCTTTACCTCAGACCTGCCTTCTGCCTCTTTACGAACTTGGCGAACGCGGTTCTCCTGCTCTCGTCGTCTTCTATGGCTTTGTATTCAGGAAGCTCTTGCATATAGGGCAGTGCCTGGGAGAGCGAGTCATAAGGCTGATTGAAGGGTTTTGTGCGACAATCAGTACTCACCTCCTCGTACGAGAGGTTCGCGTCATGGAGCTCGGGAACCTTCTTGAGCGCATAGCGGAGATCGTCTTGTAGATGGCGTTGCTTCCGCTCTGCTCGGCGTTTCTCTTCTGCCTGCTTCTTGAGCGCAGCGTCGTGCAACTAACAAGGACATAAGTTCAGCATATGCACCGGACGAGCTCAAGGGAGTGACGCACCGACTGGTAGATCTCCTTGAGATCCTCGTCGGTAAGAGCTTTCACGCTCTCATCCGCATCGGCCTTGACGACATTCATGAACTCCTCCTCGGTCGTCTCCGGCCCAACCACGAACGGCTTAGGCTGAGACTCGGCACCGGGGGCGGCGGCAGCAGCGGCAGAAGAATCCTCAGCCTTCGCACCATCCTCACTCGCCTCCGTGCCCTCCATCGACTCCCCCTGTTTTTCCTTCTCCTGTTGCTGCTCCTTCGCTTTCTCCTCCAGGGCCTTATTGTGGCGTTTGACAGCGCCCATGGCGACCTCGATCTTTGCATCGAGCTTCTGGTCGAGCGCGTCGACAATGTCCCAGAAGAGCTCGATTGGGTTCGAGCCCGGGTTGCCGAGCATATCGAGGTAGCGGTTGTCGTTGGCGAAGGTGGGGTAGACTTGCTTCCACTTCGTGCGCGCTTTGATTTGGCCAGACTCAACGAGGCCGTTGAGCAGCTCCTGTAGCAAGCATTGTTAGCTCCAGTAACACGCAGGTGTTGCCGTGCAAGAAAACGTACCCGGAATGCTTCCCGCGCCTTGCGTTCTTTGCGAGTTTTCTCAACCTGGCGCCGCCGCATTTGCTCCTCGAACTCCCGCTCTCGCAGCCGACTGTAGTCCTCAAATGCCAGTAGAATGTCGAGCGTAGGTAGCTTCTGGAGCTCCTCGTCCTCCTTCCATTCCTCGGACTCGAGTACCATCTGATGAGCTTGCCGCCACCGGGTGAGGACATCCACGTCCATCTTCTTGAAAAGCGCCACGATCTTCGAGATGCTGCGTGCGCGAGCGGCACGGGTCTCTTGCTGTGGAGACGGGACCGATGAACTGTCGCTCTGCCAAGGATGATGACTGGGACGTACCACTTCGCGCTGCCTGAGCTCCGCAACGTACTCCTCGAAGATCAGCCTCCTCTCCGCCTCGATCTTGGCTTGCTGCCAGATGGGATGCTGAGCGAAGAGCTTGTCTGCCGTTGCGAATGTCGTGTAGTGGAAGACATTTGGGTTCCCTTTGAGCATATTACGGATCGAAGGGCGGAGCTTCGCGAGACGAGCCTCGCGTTCCTCCTGCTCCTTGGCGCGCAGGCCGTCGACATACTGGGTGGAAGGCAAGCTCAGCCTACATGCCAAATATTATGAAGAGGCACCGACCTTCTGCCACGTCGCCTTCTTCTCAGCTAAAGTGTTCAGAGCTTTGTACAGAGGATCAGTGATAATGGCTCTCATCGTCTGATCCCAGGTCCAGTTTGCATCTACGCCAGCCTTGCGCAGGAGATGCGTGAACGCCTTCTCGCCCTCCTCCACGGTGGCGAAGCCGTTATGCGGGATGACCGGGTCGTCAGGCAAGTTGGGGCGCGGGGGGAGGATGCTGGTAGCGCTGAACGGAAGGGGCCCAGTGTGCATGCCGATGGCACCATTCTGACCGTTTAGCGGCTGCGGCTGAGAACCGTGGGCGAATGAGGATGTGTCAGTCCCGCCTAGAGCGTTTGGGGCACCTTGCATGGGCGTCGAACCGCCGGTGGCGAAGGCCGGGGCACCAGCGGGACTGGAAGGGTGTAGACTTGAGGAGGGTGTGGTAACAGGAATAAGATAAAGGCTTACACAACTGCGGAGGTGGGCTGCGTCGCTGTCTTTCCCTCCTTTTCAACCTTCTCTAAGAGCAGAAGAAGCTCATCGGGCATGTCCCACTTCGACTCTTTCGTCTCAGTCTAGAAAGCAACTCGTGAGTGATATCGACAGTCTAGAATGTGGTTTGATGCTCACGTTATAATAGTACTTTCGCCCGCCGGAGAAGTACTCTTTCCATTTCGTTTGATTCAAGGCTTTCTAGAGATGAGAAGAGACATATGTTCAGCCGTCCATCTAAGACTGACTGTGCGCGCACCTCAAAGGGAGTCTTCAGCTCTGCGCAGAAGCATATGGTTAGCATGCATCACAGATGAGTCGAGACTGTCATGCAAGGGCTTGCCATCTGGTTTCTCCCAAACACTCTCCCTTGTTTGAGTGTTGAACCAATAGGTACGACCCTCTGGGTTCCTGTGCTCCGTCTGTGCGGCCAACCGTTAGTAGCTTGTACGGAGCAATCTGGAACCCAGTATGACACGTACCCAGAGACTCATGATGCAGTAACTCCCTTCAGTCCTCGTCGACGATCAGCGCAATGAGAGAGTCGATGTGCTGTGTGATAGTGAGCCTCAGGTAGTGGAGGTACTGCGGTAGAGGGCCGGGTGAGAGCGAGCAAGGTAGGATGTAGGCGCCCGTCCTGAGCCTCATCCATGTTTGGCGCCGAAACCTTCTTTGCGCTCCTTTTGAAGTCCTTGCAATTGTGAGCGTCCGTCGACAGCGCTAGCGCTAGCCAGAGCTGTACTGTACTACAGCATTCGCTGTGATTGGTGGTGCTATCATATTTGTGTGAGTGCGCGGCCATCTCGACGTCGCCCCAGACGGAGGTCCGCCGCCAGGACCGCCTGCTTTGCCCTCTTAGTCAAAGCCATTTTGGACCACGCATACATCCTTTCGAAGTGTACAGTACTGGGCGGAGTACCTCGGGAACATGGTACTTAGTTGACGGCCTAGCCAACAGTTATCGCAAACAGCCTCCCAGTGACCAACAGCATGGAGACTTACTGGCCACCATACGAAAGGTACGCAACGCTCGTAGATCTGCACCTGTGAGTTAATACTTCATTCCTCCTCGGTATATAAATTTCTGTCGCGCCAGAGACAACGCGGAGGAGGATATTCCTGGACGACTAACCAACGGAGATCATCCAGAAGATGCTCCTCGTTCCTAAGCCTTTACATCCTGGACTTAGGGTTCTCACGTCCTTGTCCCACTCCTCGAGGATTGCTCGAGATAATTCTCCCCTACTCTGGGTCCATGAACAGCGGCTGGGCCGTTGTTGGGGTGGGTTCAGTTCCAGACGCGACGTTCAGCCTTCCATACGACCTAGACCATCTGCCGCACTCGACCCCCAGGGAGCGCATCCTTATTGTTCGCTCTGGAATGGTACGTATACCGTTCGACTTTGTAAGAGTGCGGTTACTGACAAATGTAACGTTCCGGTCTGTTCGACTTTGACAGTCATCACCGCAAGGAATGCTCGTGCAGTTGGAGGGACAGCGAACGCTTTTTCGCTCTTCGTCTTCTAGACTGGAATAGCCGTGAAGCATATCCCTCTGATGGATGCCAAGCCTGGAAACATCAAGCCATGGCTACGCAAGGCATAGGTTGGATACAATCTAGGAGCCTGAGAGGCAGCCAGGAGCACCCTCAGCGCCTGATCATGTGGGAGATACCCATGGCTCCATGCACGCCAACTGCCTCTCGTTGCGCCCGGGGCTTTCTGCCAATCATACCTGCGGCCACGGCTTCCGTGAAGCTGTACTCTTGGGCTGATTGGGGCACTGCGGATCTACCAGGCGGTATCAAACTGTTCCGCCGCTCTGCGTCTTCTCCCGAGGTAGGAGGCTGCATCCGCCGTTTCGTCGGCCATGATACTGACCCAATGCTAGCAGGTTTACCGTCGTGCCGTCTCGGAGACACGGTAGGACACACCTCGTCGAATTCGCAGTCCGCAAGAGATGTCGGAAGGCGGCCCCCCTCAGACCGTTGACGACTTTTGGCGGCGGTCCCCTGGCGCGCAAGTGTTAAGATCCGTCAATCCCAGCTGACGATCGTGCAAATACCTATATGCATCCGTACGTCAATTTACGAATGCTCGTCATACTGCTGGTCTGCTGCCTTGATCCATATCATCTATATCTGGAGTTGTGGGCGCTGCCCCGAATAGACTGAATGGTACCATATATACGACTCTCTAGAACTTACTAAAAGCCCCGGAAGGCACCGTGCAAGTGTCAATTTCCGGCCTAAGTGTCTAACCTGGCTCATTGACAGGTCATGTCCTCTCCTGCGCTGCGCCTAACACGGTGCACTCCTCTGTCTGCTCTCCAGCCCGGGCTCCTTGCATGCCAGGCAGTTCTCCGAAAATCGACCCTTGCCACCCTCGTGCGATCAGCACGCGTCGTAAGAAAAGAAGCCTCAAACGGGGTTGTCAAGTGAGCCTCTGCTTGGGGCGGCTGAGGCCGACTACTGGTCGGCATGACGTCCGTTCGGTAGGCATGCGCCGGATATTCTCCGGCCGTTGTACTGGGCGGATCCGCCTACGTATGCGGGGTGCGGCGGTGCAGCTGGTTTTGGCCCGAGAAGATGTTGATTCTGGGGTTCACAAATTCATGGTCCGTCTTCGCATCCATGCTCCCGTCATTGTGCTGATTGGTCCTTCGTCAGGCTCTTCGTGTTGGGCGGATAGTCTTCGGGTTGACGAGCGTATTTTTGCTCCACAGACATCGTAGCCCGCAGCTATCTTCAGCGAGGGTAATAGGCGTTCGCGAAGAGTTGCGGCCACACTACGACGTCCGCAGCGTTCATGTGCATCTCAGCCGACGGGCTCTCTTCGGGTTCGAGAAGAACATGAACCGGAATGCTCGAGGTGCTCCAAGGCAGTTTCGCCCTACGCCTTGTACCCGTGCCTTCGGTTCGTTTTCGGGGTCTCTGAGCTATGCTCGCTCTTGCCTTACAGAGCTCTACCGACGTGCGGGAGAACCGTCGAATACCGCCCGCTCAGGTGTGCAGCTGAGCTCGTCCACGCCGGGTTTAATCCGTCGACGGCGGGTATAAAACATGCAGCAGACGATGGCCATCCTCATCGACTCAACAGCCGCTCTATCGACATCGACAGCTACCGCCCCATCGGCTCCAGCTGACCGACATGTTCCCTACCGCCGCTCTCCTCTCGCTCTCCTTCGCTGCGATCGCTTACGGTCAGCAAGTCGGCACCCTCACGGCCGAGAACCACCCTAGGCTCAGCATCCAGCAATGTTCTGCGGGTGGCAGCTGCCAGACCCTCCAGCGCTCCGTCGTGCTCGACGCCAACTGGCGTTGGCTCCACTCGACGAGCGGCAGCACCAACTGCTACACCGGCAACACTTGGGATACGTCGCTTTGTCCCGACCCCGAGACCTGCGCGCAGAACTGCGCTCTCGACGGCGCTGACTACGCCGGTACGGAATCTCATTGAACCGTAGCCTCTACTGTGTACTGAGCCATATTCGACCGTAGGGACGTACGGCATCACGACCAGCGGCAACCAGCTCAGTCTCAAGTTCGTGACGCAGGGCCCATACTCCAAGAACATCGGTTCCCGCGTCTACCTGCTCTCCGAGGATGACAGCACCTACGAGATGTTCAACCTGAAGAACCAGGAGTTCACCTTCGACGTCGACATGTCTGCGCTCCCTTGCGGCCTCAACGGCGCGCTCTATTTCGTGGAGATGGACAAGGACGGTGGCAGCTCTCGCTTCCCCACCAACAAGGCCGGCTCCAAGTACGGAACGGGCTACTGCGACACTCAGTGTCCGCACGACATCAAGTTTATCAATGGCGAGGTGAGCACCGGTCCCGCTCAGTACTGGAGTAGAAACCCACGCTCACTTCCGCTTAATAGGCGAACATTCTCGGATGGGCGCCCTCCCCCAACGACCCGAACGCGGGAAGTGGCCAGTACGGAACTTGCTGCAACGAGATGGACATCTGGGAGGCGAACTCGAACGGCGCAGCCGTCACTCCCCACGTTTGCAGCGTCCAGGGCCAGACTCGGTGCGAGGGCACCCAGTGCGGCGACGGCGACGAGCGGTACGACGGCATCTGCGACAAGGACGGCTGCGACTTCAACTCCTTCCGCATGGGCGACCAGACGTTCCTTGGCATCGGCAAGACCGTCGACACCAGCAAGAAGTTCACCGTCGTCACGCAGTTCGTCACCGCAGACAACACCACCTCCGGCGCGCTCACCGAGATCCGCCGCCTATACGTCCAAAACGGCAAGGTCATCGCGAACTCCAAGACGAACATCCCCGGGATGGACACGTTCGACTCCATCACCGACGACTTTTGCAACGCGCAGAAGCAGGTCTTCGGCGACACCAACACGTTCGAGCAGCTCGGCGGTCTCAAGCAGATGGGTGCGGCCTTCGAGCAGGGCATGGTCCTTGTCATGAGCATCTGGGACGACCACGCCGCGAACATGCTCTGGCTCGACAGCGACTACCCGACGGACGCAGACCCCTCGCAGCCCGGTGTTGCCCGCGGCCCTTGCCCGACGACATCT
Organism: Pilatotrama ljubarskyi; assembly: GCA_022385805.1. NCBI lineage: Eukaryota > Fungi > Basidiomycota > Agaricomycetes > Polyporales > Polyporaceae > Pilatotrama > Pilatotrama ljubarskyi. The sequence continues at coordinate 150,802 of MU277719.1, read as the reverse complement.
GGCGTTCCTACCGACGTCGAGTCGCAGAGCCCTGGCGCGACTGTCATATTCTCGAACATCAAGTTCGGTCCCATCGGTTCGACCTACGCCTGAGTACGTACTATTCATACAGCAGCCAGTACGTACGCTGACCGGAAGTTCGCCCAGGTAGATGTCCCCTGAGTAGGTGCTAGGGCCCAGAGCCTGGTGTGCGTCGCAAAAGCTCCATGAGATTTGTAGTAATTCACCGATCCGAAACGCTTGTATTGCTCAGGCTGTGCAATGACAACAGAGGTTTCTCTTCTAGCATCAGCACCGTTGTAAGCGTTGGGGGCTCCCAATGAGATCCTGTCGACAGCGATCGTACCAGGAAAAATATGAGAGGCACGGGAAACGTTGTATGCAGGGTAGCGCCACGAGCGACATAGGCACTGCCTGAATGATGCATGAACATAGGCTTGCTTTCCAGGCCGCTCTACAAGAAGAACGTCCGTCTAGTAGCCTCCAACTCCGGCTGTAAGGCGTAGCGTGAGCAATGCGAACCCTCGAACAAGACCGCCGAGTGTGCGCACCTTCCAAATCCACAAGTATTCGTCCTCCGTGGGGGGAATCACCTTCTTCTGCTTAGGCTCCTCGACCTGAGGAGCGCCGCCGTCCTCCTCACCTCCCTGCTCTTGCGCCCCAGTGTTGCCCATCTCTACATCCTTGAGCGCTTGCTGCTCCTGCTGCTGCTCGTTCTCCTCTGTATCGAACTCTAGAGGCTTGCTCGGCGCGCCCAGGTTCTTCACCGCTGGCAAGCCTTTCTTCAGGTACCGCAGCTTCAGGGTGAATCGGGGCCCGATCTCCTGCAACGCGACCTTCTCCGTCGATCGGAACGCATATCTGCATGGGAGAGTCGCAGTGAGTTCAGGCACCGAAATACATATAGAGGCCAGGCGCTCGGGTAGGCACCGACCACCGACCCGCCGGGTAGGCGGAACGGATACGCACCGATGTCTCCGGAAAAAGAGGAAGTCTCTTTGATTATGGAGGGTGACGACTTGCCGGCCCTGGAATTCGGGCATAGGCGGGAAGAGCGTCTGGAAGAGGCGGCCCACGGTGTGGCCTAGACGTGTAACGAAACCGTTCAGAACGAGCTCCGGATAGTGAGCAGTAGCTCGCGCATGACCCTGAGCATTGATGAGTCTCAATTGCCATGTATACTTGCGTGCACCTGATGACTAACCGAGATCTTTTGTGAAAGCTCGATGGACGTGAGCTTGAAGTAGGCTGTCGGGCCTTCCGGGAGGTACACCATGGTGATAGCGTCTGAAACACCGGTCAGTCGCGCTGTCCAGTCGGCAACACGGGTCCTCAGTACGCACTTGGCTTCTTCATATCCTCGTTTACCACCATTAGATGACTGTAGCCTCGGTTCGCAGCCCACCCGGCGATCCTACCCAGCTCGAACCCCTTCCCTTTCTTCCGCCTGATGAACTCTGCCCCAGGGAACACACCAACGAGTTCATCGCAAAAGTCATACGTGGTCCGAGTCGCCTTCGGAGACGTCGTAATGAGGACTTTGGGGGGCACGCTCGGGTCAAACGTTCCCGAGAAGTACGCGGCGAATGGGTCGTTCGCGATGTCTGCCGCAGACTCGTCCTGAGGTTGCTGCTCTGGCTCAGGCTGGACATTCGCAGCTGATGAAGTGGGATCCTCTTGCGAAGCGAGGGTAGAAGGGCCGGCTTCGGGATTTGCGGTGAGGATGGAGGGGTCGTATTCACGGGTGTTGTCCAGAGTACGGGGCACGTTCTGCGCCAACCGTTTCTTGAGCGCAAAGGTTAGCTACGTTCAATACGATTCGACGACTGCACTGCCTACTTTCTTTGCTAGAGGATCGTTGGCCTCGGCTTTTGCTTGCGCGAGCCTCCTTTGCAGCTTTTCCTGGCGCTTCGCCTTCTTCTGCTTGCGAGCGACCTCCTCGCGCTTGACCTTGTTCTTGATGGCCGACGGCTCAAACCGACTCGAAGGCATCTCTGTTATCCCTTTGAGAAGGCCTCGGAAAGTGCTACAGGTCAAGCAGGAGGCAAAGACACAAGGAGAGCTGCGCGATGGCGGCGGTGTGGTGGCACAGTCCAAAAATCTATAGCAGCGATCTGGGGACGAAAGTGTTCCCACGCTAGATCCCTCTTCCTCGTCACGACACGACCACCGACGCCCCCGCCACGACGCACGCACGTCCCTCCATGGCTCATACCCGGCGGCCCCCTCTGCTTTCGCTATGTCTCCTGCTCGTCTTCGCCGCCGCCGCTAATGCCCTGCACTTTTACCTGGATACCAACGAGAAGCGGTGCTTCATCGAAGAGCTGCCGACGGACACGGTCGTGGAGGGTGCGTTCCGGTGGCAATGCGCACGTTCATTGTTGAGACCTTGGTATCTGTCGGTACTCTGTAGGACACTACAGGGCCCTTGAGTGGTCAGAAACAGAACAGCGATATGTAGAAAATCCCAACCTAGGAATCCTGGTGGAAGTGGACGTGAGTTCTGCCAGTGCCACATCTCCGCTCATGTGTTCAACCTTCCCTGCTTCTCCGCCCCGGACGCTTCATGTATCTAGGAACTCGAAACGGGCCACAACGTCGTGAAAACACGGGGACCATCAGACGGCCGCTTCACGTTCACGTCGCACGACTCGGGGGACCACTCGATCTGCCTCTCGAGCAACTACGGCACGTCCTGGTTCACGAACACGCACATCAGGCTCTACCTCGACATCGTCGTCGGTACCACCAAGCCCGACACGGAGCACGACCGCTCACACGTCTCAGAGCTCTCCCAGAAGCTCCGCGACCTCAACATGAAGCTCGAGGATATCCGTCGCGAGCAGCAGTACCAGCGCGAGCGCGAGGCTGCGTTCCGGGATCTCAGCGAGGATACAAACTCGCGTGCGGTGTGGTATACGTTGGCGCAGATCGGCGTGCTGATCGCGACGTGTGTGTGGCAGCTACGGCATCTCAGGGTGAGTAGTTCTTGGTTACTGGCTGTCGTGCGTCTGGCGCGTGATGTTAAAGGACCGTCATGCAGCGATTCTTCGAGGATAGGAAAATGCACTAATGCACTAATACCTGGGTTGGCCACTACGACGCTATATATTGGGCTGGTCTTTCGTTGTACGGCTGTGAGCAGTGCGTTCTATGAGGTTTTGTCCGCATGCAGAATGAAGGTAAGGTGCAAGTTAGTAGTGCAGAAGTAAGTCCCGGTTTCGTGGTGTATCTACATCGTCCCAGAGGGCGCACTCATCCGAGCCTGAGGAGCACCTTCTTTCCGAAACCTTGCTCCATCCTGGTGAGGACCTCTCGCAGTCTCTGGGTTGCCGCGTCATCGCTGGGCTCAGCAGACAAGTCCAATATCTCATGCTCGGGCTCCTTCAACTGGTTCACACAGCAAAAGGAGACACGTCAGTGGTTTCACAGGCAGTGATCGTCCACGCGCCGTGGTTGTGGCTATACACGCACCTTGAAGCTTGCGAGCGTCTTCATCAAATTCTCTCGCTCCTGGCGGGAGTGCTGCTTGTACCAGGTGCTCTGCCAGAATCCCCGCGCAGTGAGGTTCTTGAAGATGAATAGCGACGTGGGAAGCGAGAGCGGCTGCTTCGACATCGCGCCGTACGAGACGAGGTGCGCGTCATCCCCCAGCAGACGTGTCATGGCAGTGGTATCGGGGCCGCTGACGCAGTTCAGCATCAGTCGGATTGGCTGCCACGCCCTTCGTGAGTACTGTGGACGTATGCGCTGAAGGATGTAGGACCAACACTCTTGGCAGTCCATTGTTTGACATGTTTCGCGAGTGATTTGTCTGAAAGCGCGTCATATGTGAAGACGTGAGTTGCACCCAGCTGCGTGAGCTGAGTAATGAGAAGGTCAAGGTCCGGCCTTAACAAGTCAGTCAATGCACCGCCAGAGGAAGAGTACTGCAGTACCTGTTGCGGACGAAGTTGATGGTCTTCACTCCCTTGCGAGCGGCGATTTGGATCACCGCTTCGCCGACCTTGACGAGGGATCAGCCCCAAAGCGCGAATCTCTCACAAAGGATCACACGAACCGCGCTGTTAGCACCTGCAAACAAGAAGGCTTTGTGAGCTGCACCACGCACACGCAGGGAAGGAGCAGGACCAGACCGTTCTGAAGCACCCAATCGCCTTCCCGGAGCTTCACAAACTCGTGCAGCATGTTATAGGCAGTAGCCGGATTGACCTGCAGTCTTGATCAACATGGTTCCCCTGTGAACGGGAGGAGGGGCTGGTACTCGCAGTTATGGTTGCAGCATTCACTTCGCTAAGCTGCTCCGCAGGCAGCTTGATCACGTCTTGAGCGGAGAGGACGCGGGTCGATGACCACGTCCCGACTTGTGGCTTCGCCGATACCACCCAGTCTCCTTTCTGCAGGCCCTTCACGTCTCTGCCGATGTCGACAATCTCGGCCAGTCCTTCGTTGCCGCCAATGGAAACCTCTTCGCCAGAAAGCTGCATCTGCATAGGCTTGGCAGGATATACGCCTTGGACGACATTGATATCTGAGGGATTGATTGGGGAGAGACGAAAGCGAACGGTCACAGAGTCCGCAGGAGGTGGAGGGGGCGGCTCGTACGTCTGGACTCTCAGAACCTCGGCGGGGTTGCCGTTCTCTGTGAAGACCACAGCGCGACACGCAATGCCCCGAGCATTGAAGGTGAATGGTGCGTTCAAAGTAGCACTTCCAAGCGTTTTGGATCGCGCATAACGTGCGCAACGCACGACAGGGTGTCGAAGCATGGCCGAGGAACGTCGTGGACGACGAGCAAGTAACCGTCTGAGCACTGTAATGACGACAGACTGAAGCACTAATCCTAACCCCGCTATGAGGTTAGGGTCGTGCCCCACGTGCACTTTCCTGAGCGCCTGTTCTCATAATCTTTGCGAGAAGACGCTACGAGTGCAGTCACTCGCAGTACTGTACCGTGCTCTCTCCAGTGCTCGTCCACCCTCCCCCTCCTCTTGCACCATGCTACCTCGCCATCTTCGCCGTGCAGTCGTCACGCAGGCTGCTCCCGCTCAGATTCGCGCTCTCCTGCTCAGCAGACAGGCTCTGCGTCCGCTCCCTCTCGCTCTCCACCCTGCCCTCACTTCCCGGACACCAGCGGCGTCCTTCCACTCCTCGGCACGCCGTCAAAATAACGAGCCGCCCAAGTCCCCGTTCCAGACTTTTGTGGACGTGCTCAAGGATGAGCTGCGCAAGAACCGCGAGCTGCAGGAGAACGTCAAGCAGCTCCAGGGAGACGTGGAGAAGTTCCAGGACTCCGAGGCCATGAAGCGGGCCAGGGAGGCGTACGAACGGGCAAGAGTACGTCTTTCGATGTAGTCTATCCCCTGGCGTTTCTTTCTTCTGACATAGAACGCTGTCTAGTTGACGTCCAGTATCAAGGAGAACCCTCGCTTACGCGCAGCGGCCGAGGAGCTCCGAAAGGCTGGCATCAAGGTGGGCGACGCTGTCGGGGAAGCCCTCAGGACGATGGAAGAGAGTGAGCTTGTCCGCGCCGTAAGTTCACGCTTCATTGCCTGCACATGCGTTGGTGAAAGCTAATATTTTACTCCACCCCTCCCAGATCTCCCGTGCGTCCGCTGCCGTGTCATCAACAATAGAGAGGACGACGGAGCCAATACGCAACACCGCTGCGTACAAGACGTTGTCAGAAACCATTGCCGACGCGTTGGACGACAGCGGGACGGCGAAGCACGCCGGCTTTGAGGAGAAGGAGGCTCGCCGAAAACGTCGGCAAATGCGCCTTGCCAAGGCTGGCAAGAACAGCATCGGCGGCGGCGCACGAGTGAAGGCCAACCCCGAGTGAGCCCCGACCCACTGACGCTTGTGCTGAACTCCCGTGCTGACATGACATGTTCGTGCGTAACGCAGGGCCGGCCAGGCGCTCGTGATGCACAAAGACTCGCCGAAGCAGGAGCGGTGGAACAAGCTCAAGGAGACGAATCCGCTCCTGCGCAAGCTCGCCGAGCTCAAGCAGCAGTACGACGAGAGCGAAAATCCAGTCGTTTCCTCGCTCCGGAGTGTGACGCAGACGATCGGCGGATGGTTCGACGAGAACGAGAGCGCGCAGGTGCAGCGGATGATGAAGGCGATGGACCCGACGTTTACCATGGAGAGCTTCGAACGCGAGCTCCGCGAGTACATCGTGCCCGAGGTCGTGGATGCATATTTGAGTGCGGATAGGGAGGCGTTGCAAGCTTGGTGTGGAGAGGCGGTGAGTGTCAATTCGGGGTGTCCTTGACAGCCGTGGGACTTACGAGCTTCGCCCAGACGTATAACGTTCTATGGGCAACCATGGAGCAATACATGAAGCAGGGCCTAATCAGCGACAGCAAAGTCCTCGACATCCGCCAAGTTGACGTCTCAACAGGAAAGATCCTTGAGAACGACATCCCCGTGTTCGTGATCACCTTCGCGACGCAGGAAATCCTCCTGTTCCGGAACGTCAAGACGGGGGAGATCGTCGTCGGCGCAGAAGACCGCGTCGAGCAGTGCCACTACGCTGCCGTCATCACGCGTGTGGAGGAGGAGCTCGACAACGAGCTCACCGGGGGCTGGAAGATCATCGAGGTATGCTTTCTCCTATGGCTTGCCTTTTGTTTGCGGAATGCTCATATGAAATCCTTGTAGATGGGACGCAGATCCGCTCGCCAATACCTATGATCCCGTGCCCTTAGACTCTGTCCCGCCCCTCCTCTGCCATCCGCCAAAAGTCGCTCTACCCTTGCTAATCTACCGCACGCACCTTACGTGTACTCACGAGTACCTCCCACCGCCTACAGCATCACATGACGAACTTTACCACCCACCGCTCATCTCACGAAGTAGACTACACCTAGCCATAGTTTCCCGTCGCATGACCCGTCGCATTGAACAGCGCGTGGTTTCTAAGGGAGACTGCGATAATCGATGCATAATAGAGGCTTCCGTGACAGCATCTAGGGTGACGTATAGTACTAGATCTTTTGGGCGGGTCATCAATTAGTCGTGACAACATGGTGGGAGGAGATGAGCGGAGGATCGGGAGGGGTCCGTGGCATCCAACGAGGAACGTGGAATCTAAGGAGTTCAAACAGACCGAAAGGGAGGGAATGGGCGGGAGGAGCGGGTGGAGGCGACTTGCAGGGATCAGTCTGCGCCGTGCGAGGTGTTATTCCGCCTGCTCTCTTCGCGGAAGTTCGCCCACACGTCCTCCGTCGCAGCGAGTATCCGCTGCTTTATGCTACCAACACTGTCCAGCGCTGGGCGCACGTCCAGCGAGAACACGGGCGACCCATCTGGCTCGGGCGGCGCGGAGTAGTAGTCGATCACGTAGCGCACCTCCTCGCCACCGCGTCTGCGGACAATCCAGTCGTGCCGATCGAACGGCGGCTCCGTGCTAGAGCACATAGTTCAGCATATGCGAATGAGGTCGCGAGCAAGGTCTACTCACTTGAATCGTGCGGGCAACAACCAGCCCGCAAACAGCCAGAAGCGAGCTTTAGGCGAGAGCTCTCCTGGGCGGCCCTTGAAGCGCGCCAGCTGCGGCTCCGCGTCACTGCTCCAGACGACCAGCGGGTCAGCATACGCATACACAAACCGATTTCGCAGAGAATGGACTCACGGATCCTCCTTCTTCTCCCACTTGAGGATCTCCTGCCACGCCTGCTCGTTGAGGAAGTTGTGGATTTGGACCATCGTCTCCACGTGCTCCTCGGGGGTCTCCCAGCCCTTGCGCACGAGCGCGTTGTAGAACTGCTGTGGGGACGGGTACTCCCACCGCGAGGACTCGTCGCGCGGGATGGAGGACGTCTCGCGGTCCGTCGGGAGCGCAGCCGCCTGGTGCGCCGCGGGGGCCTGCGAGAGCGAGGGCATCTGGTTCAGCGGGTTGATCCCGTCCGCGGACGCTTCATGGCTGATTGGACACTGCGCGGGTGGTTGGGGTGCAGATGGCGAGGCTTTCGTGTGGTCTATAGGGCACTTTGCGGGTCCGGATGACGAAGAGGCAGAGGACTTGTGGTCAATCGGACATGACGCGGGCGCTGAGGGCGCTGCTGAGACAGACTGGGACGCTGCTTGACCCATGGCTGCAAAGTAGACAACTCGGAGGGCAAGGAGAGGTCAGCAGAGATGAGGGGAGAAGGCAAGTGAGGAGGAATGAGAGGACCGGGATTGGTTCGACGGAGAGGTATATGACGGAGCAGGACGGGACAGATCGCTCGCCTCCGCTTTTCCGATCGCGAAGTTTCTCGCCGCCGGCGCTTCTCGCGTGCCGTATGCCTTGCTCAGTTGTTGAATACTTGGAGTCCTTCGGTGATCTTCCCGCTACTGAGACTCAATGCAGTCATCGCAGTAGAGGTGGCCGGATAGATTTCAGAGCGATGAGTCGACTGTAAGCGGAGCCAGCGTGATGTTAAATACTGATGTGTACCGTTACAACATGCACATGCGAGAGGAACGAGCGTACTTAAGTGGTAAGATATGTAGTCCGGAATCAATGCGAGTGTGATGCAACAAAGCGCGAAGTAAATACAATGCGATACGTAGCAGAGAGCTTTTAAGTTACGGGGTGGGCTCTCCTACTCCCCCGAAGAGCGGTTGTGGCGGCCATTTCGACGCCGCCTTCAGCGGGTTGAACAAACTCGAGTAACCGTCTAGCGGGGATGCCTCAGAGGTCGACCGCGCGTGGACTGGCTGAGCGGGCGGGGTCCTGAGTGGTGGTGGTGGTGAAGCAGCGAAGGGATCAGGCTCGCCGCCCAGCGCAAGCGGTGTCAGGGTCGAGGAAGATGACATCGCTGACAGCGATAGCGCAGAGAGCGTCGCGTCGACCGAACCGGTGCCTGGAGTACGTTTGGACGGCCGCAAGGAGTTCCGTGTCCCTTCGCGTTTCTTGAAGAGGTTGGAGAAGATCTTCTTGATATTCCCGGAAGAGCCCTGGAAGCGTGACTTGTCGGTCTTGCCGTCGAAGGTGGTCGAGAGTCGAGGGGACGAGCGAGGAGACGAGTTCGTCGTGATCGAAGAACGGGGGAGTGCTGAGAAGAGGGACGATATAGAGCTCGTGGCCGAGTGTTGACTCGACCTCTCGGAGTTCCGGTCTGTCAGGTTGAGCGATGGTGGTCGCCGTGCTGCTGACCTGCCTGCCGTTGTCACAGGCGACGACATTGGTCTCGGAAGCAGACTCTGGCCCGACGGAGGCCTCGGTCGTGCGAAGTCGGCGGACTGGAGCCCTAGATCAACAGCGGTCCGAAGAAGAACATACGAGTGCATACCTCTGGTTGAACGTCGACCTCAGCCATTGGCTCTATCGCATCGTAATCCACTATGCTCTTTGTTGACCAGTTGTCATCGACCGGCGTTTCCTAGACAGAAGTCAGGAACGAGCAGAGCAGCCACTCCAGCGGCTTTCTCACCTCTCCGTAGATCACGTACGCCCGGTGCTTCCTTAGTGTCTCATTCCTCGAGTCGGACTCTTGGTCTGTGAAGCGTCCTACTGCGCCGACGCTCTCGAACCTCGAGCGTGGCCGGAGGGCCTGAATCAGAACCGCATCATCCGTCGACAGCTTCAGCGAAGGTGGCCTGTCTCGAGATTTCCGCTTGGTACCGGGGCCCGGATTGGGGACTGAAGCCTCCAGCGCCGCGAGAGCTTCTTGGACCTCGCCGTTCGGAATCATGGCAGCCGAGTCAAGTACCTCCTTCATATCCTGTTCGGAGAACGACGCGTGCTTGACGGTAGACGCCTCCGGGACCGCGAGCGCCTGCTCTTTCAGCAGCAGCTGTTCCACGAACTCGTTGAACAGCAGCAGGTCCCGAGCGACCTCTGTGTAGTCGCCGACGAGCAGGTTGAGACCCTCGACGAACCAGAACGCGACGTCCTCGTCCATCTCGGGTGGGGGATCTGCGGCGCAAGCGTCGGCCAAGAGCGTCTCAAGCCCGGCGAAGTGATTGGCCGCTGCCGCAAGCTCGTCGATGACCTCCCAGATGGTCATCGCTTCTTGCTCCAGGGGCGAGTACTCGGTGTACTCGGCCGGCGTGCCAGGGCTAAAGAGCGAGGTAGTAATAACAGGCAAGGAGTTGTACGCGAGCTCGCTCGGGGAGCCGCCCAGGTCCTGGTCCTCACGCACTGGGAGCAATGGCTGCGTATCAGGAGAAGCCTTCAGTGGGAGTGGCGCAGCGCTGATAGCGGAAGCACTCGGCTCCTTGACGACCGGCACGGAAATGACGGGGGAAAGGCTCGGAGTTGTGGAAGGCAAGCTCATTGAGCGGCTGTGGGAGGTGGTGGAGGGAGAGCGAGGATAGCCTCCTGGCGAGGTGGCATCCTCGGAGACGTAGCAGTCGTATATCCAGAGGTCGTCCATGCTCATATCCGCCGAGGCCGGTGAGCCAGCTAATGTGTCCCGCACATAGTGGAGCGGACTCTTGGCGACTGAGAGTCATATGTACATTCGTTAGCTATAATCCTGGACTTCTGTTGATATGAAAACGCACTCGGTGACTTTCGACCTGGATAACGACCCAGACGGAACGAGCTCTGGTATGGACTCAGTTCATCCGCCTCGTTGATCGGTGAGAGGAGGGCAAGGCCTGGCATGTTGGCTCAAGGCAATGGAGCACGGAGGGCGGTGGGAGTCGTACAATGTCGTGAGCGGACCTTCTTGATGGTTGAGAATGTCTGACTAGAAGAATACTGCGCAGAAGGAATCATATCTGACCATAGGCCGCGTCTGGGGTCGTCTCGTTCTCGCCAGACCTCGACGCTCGGAGGAAAGCTCGGCGCTCAGTCGCAGATGGCACAGAACGGATGAAAGGTGGTCGAGAGCAAGTCGCAGTTGTGGTAACGTCGGTCGCAGGAGGGGATATGGAGGCGTGCTGCCGTCCGCGGTCGTGTCCTGCCCCGCCTCAACGGTTATAAGAAGATGGTTGAGGGGGAGATTGGCGCCAAATCATGACTTTGATGGAATCAACACTCTGTGAGTGTTGCTGTGCCAAAGTGTTCAGTACATGTATCGCGTCGCCTCAGGCTCGGGTGTCGAATGACGGCTAATGACGGATGGCGTCGGAGATCACGAGCACTGGACCGCCGTCGGTCTCGCAAGGCGACACGAACCTTCGTGAGAATATGTCGTAACCATGTCATAGCGGTACCGCGCAGGGATACAGTCTTCTCCCTACCGCACAGGCATATATGGTATGAAAGCTCCTATCAGCAAGTTGTGTATGTCAAGCAAATGAGGACACTTGCCAGCAATATGATGTAGTGACTTCAGCCATAGGGATACCATACCGTATACAATCGCCTCCGCATCCTTCGTCAACGGTCCGGGAGGCGTTCAACAACCCCCCATCTCATATTATCCGTCCGCCGTGCACATTGTTTGCTCCATTCTGGTCAATCAAAACCGCTTATTAGTCGCAGCGAGAGACCGAGTCAACGGCACGGCCTATGAGGACCTCGACGGCAGAGTTGATTGTTGGACCTCAGAAGCCGGGATGTAGATTGTAAGTGCCAATTTATAGTACATCAGACGATCGAAGAGCTTTCCGCTGATAGTCCTGAGGGAGAGTAGCAGATGGAAGGAGGGTGGACAGAAAGAAGCTTGCACAGGAGGGATAGCGAGCGAGGACAAAGCATACATGAGAAGCAAGACGGAGAGCGGAGATATGCATGTGCTGGGAGGAGATGAAGAGATGTACAAGGAACTGGCAAGACCACAACGAAAGTGCGCTGTCAGAGAGGAGGTTCCGCTTGATAAGAGGCTGCTTGCGAACCTACAACAGTAGTCCTGGTGGGGCAGCATTCAGCAATGCTGCTACGTGCCATGGCAGTATTCAGTGACGATCGGGCCTAGCGATGGGTTCGTCAATCGGCGGGCGGGTGGTGTGGGAGGAGGAACCGCCCGCCGACTGCTGCTGCTGAGGAAGGGGCGGTACCGGGGGAACGTCGTCGGTAACCTCAACATCATGCTCCATGGCCTGTAGGATGGCCTCTCCCTCCGCTTGGTTGCGTCCCACGAAGCGGCGAAGGAGACTCTTAAACGAACGCGCTGACATCCGGCTGCGGATACTTGACGTGGATGCCGCTGCGGCACGAGATGTGTACGGAACGGAGAGATGGGAGGTGGTCGCGGTGGACGAGTGGGATGCGGATGCAGCTGGCTGGGAGGACGGCATACTACCGCTCGAGGTAGCAGCGATAGCAGAGAGGTCGTCAACGGCTCCTCCCTTGGGCAAACCCGAAAGGCGCAAGATGGCGTCGAGAACTTTGTCGAGCTTTCGCTCCATGCCGGCGATCGTGGCTTTGACATCCCGCAGTTCTCCCTCAACCGCGTCCATCCTGCCACTGAGTTCGTCTATCCTGCCGTCGACTTCGTCCATCCTGCCGTTGAGTTCGTCCATCCTGCCGTTGAGTTCGTCCCGCAGGCCGTCTATCCTGCCGTCGAGTTCGTCCATCCTGCCGTTGAGTTCGTCCCGCAGGCCGTCTATCTTCCCGTTGAAATCGACTCGCATAGCCTCCAACGTCTGATCAAATGTCTGCTGCAGGTTGCTGATCTTGTTGTCCATGGACTTCTTCAGCTTCTCCTCCAGTCCCTTCAAAGCGAGTCCGCTCGGAAGATTCGAGATCGTACGCTCCATCCGTTGCATGCGTCCGTCCATAGTCCGCATGTTGTCCTTGATCTCCGTGATGTCCTTGTTGGTAGAGTGCTGGGAGGTTTCTACGGCCTTCACGCTCGTCTCGATCTTCTTCAGTTTGTCTTCGATGGTCACGACGCGGTCCTCCAGCTCCGGGAAAGACCTAATGCTCTCCGCGGGCTCAGAGGAGCCGCTATCGCGATCGGTGCTCGGGGGACGTGGGCTTGAGGCTCCTCGGATAACGTCCGATAGAACGGCGGGTCGTACAGCTAAGAGACCCGAATGAGGGCAACGCTATCAGCGACTCTGGCAGAACGGACTCACAGGCCATGTCTTGGTCTTGGAACGGTTTGAGAGCTGTAGGGGGGCGGAAAGAGAGTCGGACGTTGACGGTGTGGGTGGGGGTCGAGAACGAGAGTGGAGGGAGGGTGCGGAGGACTATTGGCCTCCTGCGGTCGACTTTATCGATGGCCTCGGAGGCTTTATTCGATGGGTCCATCCTTGGCAAGCAGCAGACGATCTGAGCGGACAAAAGCAGCGAAACGGCCTGACTCGTCGCGGAGAAGAGCGAGCACGAGGCCGGTATGTTGTAGTGGAGGACGACAACAACGAGGACAAGCGCGCGGACTACGCGAGGCTGCACCGCCACCGTCCTCCCACGTCGTGCGCATCCGACTCGGTCGTCGCGTGTGCGCTCACTCACTCTCGCCGGCGACGGACGAAATGACAGTCGTGCAGTTACATCTTGCCAGGCATAGTCGCAGCATGAAGTGACGATACAGTCTGTAGAGCAGTGTACAGTAGCATTGTCGCGTTTTACAGTATCGTCGCGGAGGTAGAGCTCCACAATTAACGAGGGAAGAACAAAAGGTATGTACTTAGTCCTTCTGGAAGGCGTAACGCCAGGCCGGCGCGGGAGAGCATATCAAACAGCTTGAATTAACTTGACGAGGCACCGATGCAAACTCGGGCTGGCAGGGAAGAGAAGGACGCAGATGCCCATTGCACAACACCCATAATCATCATCATAAAGAGACATGTACACAGGCTACCACCCAAAGATAAGATCCGAAACCTGCCCAAGCACTCCCTTGGAAGGCGACGCCTGGGCCGTGGACGCAGCAGCAGGTATGAGGTTTTGAACAACAGCGGCCGGCTTCGCCGCCAAGCTAGGCGTCCCCACACCCCCGCGCCGGAACGCAGCGGTCGATGGTGCGAGCTTGATCGGGGTGCCGACGGTGGGCGTGGAAGGCTCTCCTCGCATGGGCGTGCCATGACGAGGCACGATCTCATCAACGCTCATGCGCGCTGAGGGCGACGATGCACCAAAGACGTTGGACGTGGAAGACGGGACACCGCTGGCATCAGGGCTGATAGTCATGTAGTCCGGCGACTGAGCAGTGCTTCTCGCAAGGGACAGGCCAAGAACCGCCTCGGCTTGCGCAGGGTCCTACATCGGAATCCAGGTCGACCGTCAGCGTCACAGAACCACGACATCTTCGCAACTCAACGCACCGCCCACTTGGCGCCGACCATCCAGGAGCCGCCGACTACGTCGCCGTTTTTGCGGACCGCACGGATGGCTTCGGCAGGGTTAAGGTACCCGATCCTGAACGCGTTCACGATTTCGGAACTCTGCTCTGGTTCGGTCGTCTGCCCGAGAGAGCGGAAGTACTCGACTGTGACGCTGTATTTGTCGGGAGGATACCCGAAGACGACCACGTATAGAGGTTGCGTGTTCGATGGTGGTGAAGGAGCAGCAGGTTTAGGCGTAGCAGGATGAGAGGTTTTAAAGAGCGAAGCACGGTTCTGAGATAGCTCGAAGGCCGAGTTCTGAAGGCCAGGCGATGAACAGCGGAGTGGGATGACTACTGCTATGATGACTCACCCTCTGGGGGAATCGACCTGAACTGGACTCGGGAATGTCGTTGATGATATCGTTGACGGAGGTCGTAGGAGGAGCGTCTTCGTCCGCTAGAGTCTGTCTCGGTCTTTGCCTGAGGTGTACATGAGTTCTGCATTAGCCAGCAATCTCAAACGAGCTGTACGTGCCTGGAGCTTTCGAACATGGAGTCCATCCCGAAATCCGCGATAGCACCACCGGAGAAGGTGTGGTTCAGCTTCGCCTTCGTCTGCACCATTGGCGGGTCCTCATGGCGAGCTCCGCCAGGAGGTGAGGACTGCAAGACGCGTCAAAAGCTGTATATAAAAGACAGGACTTTCACGAAAGCGTACGCTGCTCTGGCTAGCCGACTGATCAATAGGAGACGCGTTAGTTGATGCGACAAAGGCTGGTGGCGACAACATACCATCAAGTATCCGGGCTGATAGTGGCTCCTGGACTGGGACAAGCTCTCGTTGAGCGGTGAGCCCATTCCCAGCGAAGATCCCATGCTCATGCCCAGCGAACCACCTCGGATGCTGGGGCTTCCGGCACCTTGGTTGGACATGCCTGCCACCGAGAAGGGCGAGCCATTGAACTGCACCGGATGCGAGTGCGAGTGCGGGAACTGCGGGCGCTGCTCCTGGCCATTGCTGCTCGTCTGGCCAGCTGTATATGAGTTGCTGGGGAACATGGTGGTTGTCGGAGAACCAAGGTCGAAGGGTGGAGGCACAACAAGAGACACGGTGTGCGCGACGGAGAATGACGCGTTGAGCGGGGTTCGAACTCGGGAACACCCGACACGTGATGTAATCGCGTCGTCGATCGAAGATCGTGCCCGCGTTTTCAGCCACCGGCGCTGTGGCTCTGGAAACCTCTCGCAAGGCCTGACTCTCTAGATCTGTCCTGTATATAAAATCGAGAGCGGGCTTACACTAGCTCCCAACCACAGCCCAACACCATCACGACACTCTGCTTTTCTGATAGACGAACTGAAGGATATAGCTCGTAATGTCGTCGAACTCTGAGCTCTTCCCCGCGATCGGATCGGTCGTGGACCAGACGCAGAAACTCCCCGTAGAGGCTCAGACGGTTGAGGTCACTCTCGACGAGGAGCGACCAGTGCAGGAAATCGAGTCTCTATGCATGCGATGCGAGCAGCAGGTGTGTTCATACCATCCTTCCTCCTGGGCCTCTCTGACATACAGATTCTCAGGGAGTAACAAGACTGCTCCTGACATCGATCCCCTACTTCCGCGAAATCATCGTCATGTCATTCCGCTGCGAGCACTGCGGCTTTTCAAACAATGAAGTGCAGTCGGCAGGCGCGATACGACGTAAGTGCTCATCACCATCCGAAGTGTCCCAAATACTCATGCAAACCGCCTCATAGCCGAAGGCACCGTCTACACTGTTCGCGTGCTGGGCCGAGAAGACTTGGACCGTCAGGTCGTGAAGTCGAACACATGCACCGTCGAGATCCCCGAAATCGAGCTCACCATCCCACCCGGCCGCGGTCAGCTCACCACCATCGAGGGCCTCATCCGTGACATCATAACCGACCTCAGTGCCGATCAGCCTCTCCGCCGCGTCGAGAACCCAACCGCGTACGAGAAGATCGAGGGCATCCTCGCGCGGTGTCGGGACATCGTAGGAGACGACGAGGAGGAGAATGCGGACGATAACGGCACCGGGGAAGTCAAGGCACCCAAGCGTGCATCCGAACTCGATAAGCCCCTCCAGCCTTTCACCGTGCGCCTCGACGACCCCGCCGGCAACTCGTTCATCGAGTTCTCCGGCAGCATGGCGGACCCCAGATGGAACTTGCGCACGTACCACAGGACGCGCGAGCAGAACATTGCGCTCGGTCTCATCGCGCCAGACGAGCCTGAGGCCCCGTCGGAAGCTGTGGAGAAGAAGGAGAGCGAGGAGCAGCCGAGCGAGCAGACGTTGAACGAGAACGAGGAGATCTTCACGTTCCCCGGTACCTGTTCAAGTTGCGGTCACCCGTGCAACACGCTGATCAAGAAGGTCAACATCCCGTACTTCAAGGTTTGTAACGTTTGCGCCTCCGTCGCAAATGAAACAGGCTGATAAAGACGTGACGTAGGATGTTCTGATCATGTCAACAAACTGCGACAAGTGCGGATATCGCGACAACGAGGTCAAGTCCGGCGCCGCCATCTCGCCCAAGGGCAAGCGCATCACGCTCAAGGTGGAGGATCGCGAGGATCTCAGTCGCGACATCCTGAAGGTATGTGACGACTACGCGCACACACGCGGTACATATGCTGACCACGGCGATAGAGCGAATCCTGTGGTCTGAGCATCCCCGAAATCGAGCTCGTCCTCCAGGCCGGTACGCTCGGCGGTCGTTTCACGACGCTCGAGGGTATCCTCGACCAGATCTACGAGGAGCTCTCCGAGAAGGTGTTCGCATCGGGCGACTCGAGAGGCGACAAGGACGCGTTCGAGCAGTTCCTCAAGAAGCTCAAAGCGGTCAAGAACGTCGAGCGCCCGTTTACCGTCATCCTCGACGACCCGCTCGCGAACTCGTACCTGCAGAACCTCTACGCGCCCGATCCGGACCCGAACATGACGATCGAGACGTACGAGCGGACGTGGGAGCAGAACGAGGAGCTGGGCCTGAACGACATGAAGGTCGAGGGATACGAGCAGGATGCTCAGCAGGACGCTTCGAAACCAGAGGAATCGAAGGATGTGCCAGCGGCGGAGAAGGAGGGTGAGGCGAAGTCGTCATGAACTACTTGTAGCAGTAGAATATGAGCTGGACTATAATCCGGGGAAAAGTACTGTACGATAGTCGTAGAGATTGTATCAAGTAGAAGTACTGAACAAGATGTACATCGCATCGTGACTTTGCAAACCGAACTCGCGTGTGGTACGGACATTGCAAGGCATGCTGTAGTGTCTTCACCTCGAGAAGTTGGCGGGAATCGATGACGTCGGTCGTCTTTGTGCCGCAGCGCCAAGGAACGTGTGGCTGATCGACGATCGCCCGTACTATAACCGACCCGGATTTGGGACGGACTAGGCGCTGACCCGGATTTTGGACAAATGGCTATCACAACTCAACCGCTGGCTAGATTTTTCTGATTTGCATCGGGATCTCTGAGTAGGTGTCTCACAATGTGTCACTGTAAAGAGGAAATCCGAAATGAGGAGGAGGAGAGAGACGAGAGTTACTTGAATACCAAGACAGTCCACTCGAGCGCGCGGTGGGATGAACCTCCTCTAACAAGTGCTCTACTTAGTTCTCTCCCTTCCTTCCTTCATGAAACCTCATAATACATCCAAAAGTGACATTTCGAGTTTACTTAAGGTCTGAGCAGCGAGTTTGCTGTGTTGTAGGAACGCAGGAAGTGAAAGCGTGACATTCAGTGCCGTAGCTGTGGCTGAGGCATGTGTCGGAGTTTAAACCCCATCTCGGCGTGCACTCGCATCTGTGCACGCGAAGTCATTGCCTCCCCTCGTGCTCATACCTCTGCTGTGCACGTCTACTGAATTGCTTCTTGCTCCAAAATACAGACGCAATATGACCAGGCCTAAGCAAGCCATCGTCCCTTAAAGGAGGTGGTCGGCGGCCGGCGGTCCCGGCAAGTCTCCTGTAATAGATCGAATCGGAGATCTCATTCGGCACAGCTCGGCATCGTGACATACGTGACCAGCTCACCCGTCAGGTCGTCCAAATTCCGGGTCCTCACGCAACGCAGAGCGTTCTGATGTACAGATCCCAAAAAAATATATATGGAGGGGTTACAGATCTAGGTGGCACACACATCTATGAGGGTGCGGAAGGAATAACTTGAGTTGGAAGAGAACCCGGCTCTTATTTTTGATGAGCGTCCCAAATCCGGGTCGGTTATAGTAAGTTACCTACTACTGACAGCTGCGGCCGCGCGCACAACTTGCACTTGTATACCCACCATGTCGGAAGCAAAGGCTGACAACAGTTCTGGCGGCGGCCGCTGGATCCCGCTCGAGAGCAACCCAGAGGCACGTAATAGTACTCTACAATGTGGTAGCGAGAAATATTTGCTGACATCAAGACACTGCTTTAGGTCTTGACCAAGGCAGGTCCCATCCTTCCCATCCGAAGCCTGCACACCTGCTCAATTCACGGGCCACATGCCAGTGGGCGGTCAAAGCCGGGTTGATTGAAAGCCAGGCTCACTTCGAAGACATTTACGGCCTCGATCCCGAAGTAGGTCACCCCAGCCTGAACTGAGTCTCGCCTACGATCTTCATCGTTACCCGACCTATGACAGCTCCTGGGAATGGTGACGCAGCCGGTGAAGGCGGTCATCCTGCTCTTCCCGATCACGGACCCATACGAGCAGCGGCGACGAGACGAGGATGCGCAGATCGCCGCTAATGGCCAAAACGCGATCGATCCGACCGTCTTCTGGATCAAGCAAACGGTACCCCGTATCGCATGCGTTGGGCAGACTGTCGTCTCTAACGTTCGCGAGCTTACAGATATCGAATGCCTGTGGCACGATCGCCCTTTTGCACGCACTGATCAACGTGAGCTCTCATCATGTGTGAGCGAGAGCGGAGGTGTGTGCTGATTTGCGCTATCTAGTCAGACGTTACCTTTGCGCCTGAGAGTCCCATCGAGAAGTTCATCGAGATATGCAAAGGTGCGCGCTCGTGATGACTGTGAAGCCCCACAACGCAGGACGCCGACGAATGATTATCCTAATCGTCCCAATTGCAGACAAGACACCTGACGAGCGTGCCAAGATCCTCGAAACGACCCCTCTCTTCGCCAATATCCACGCGGACGCAGCGTCCGGGGGTCAGACCGCGGTGCCGACAGACCTCGACACCGATCTCCACTTTACTTGCTTCATCCAGGCCCCCATGCCGCCATCCAGGGAGACGGAGACACCTGTATCCCCTGAAGGCATGCGGATTATCGAGCTCGATGGCCGTCGGGCGGGGCCGATTGACCGCGGCCCGGCCACGAAGTTCTTGGAGGTCAGTAGGGTTCCTACCAAGCCGCATCTTCGCGAGTGTGATAGGATACAGCTGACAACACATCTGGCCTGCTGTCAGGACGTGGCGAAGTTCGTGAGGAATACGTACGTGGCTCATACGGCGAGCATGCACTTCAGCATGATTGCCCTTTGTGGTGGTCCGAGCCCGGAGTGAAGGATTGAATTTGAATGGGTGGTGATGCGCATGCAAATGGACTGTGTGGGTCTTGGGTTGAAAGAGCAAACCAATCAATGTACAGTAAGACACGTGAATGGATCTCCGGGAGGCGAACCTATCCGATAGCTGACCACGCCGAATACTTACAGCACCACAGATTTCGACACCCGGGAGGGGAGGCGATGTCTGTATCTGTGTACGCGTCAAGGCTCGATGCGGAAACACCGATGCTGTGCTTCCTTGATCCAGTGCACTAGCGTACGTGGCTCGGCACGTTGGGCCATGGCGGTGTGCGTGAAGCGGCCAAACTGAGATCGTCAACAACTTACACAGCACCATGTCTCATCCGTGCTGATTTCCCTGCAATCCACTGTAATTGCAATATCCGGAGATATCAACGGATATAGACATGAAGTGACTGTCCTACCATCCGATTAGCCATGGGATATAAAGCACGTCTTAGCTTCGTCCTGCTCCCCTGCTATGCTCACCCTGCTGCAGCCTTCGTTCTTGCTACCCTAGTACATTCCTTGCGATCCGACATCCATGGCAAGTCTATCTACGGGAAGCGTACTCAAGCGCGCCGATCCTAGCACCATCCACGGCAAATTCCTCGTAGGTTATCAAGGCTGGTACACCTGCGCAGGAGACGCATATGTCGATTCGCTCGCACTCACCCACAAGGGTTGGCTTCATTGGTTCAACCGCCCGATCCCTGACGGAGGACACCCGAACATCGATCTCTGGCCGGATCTTTGGTCCTCGTTCGCCAACTACACGCCCACGGAGATGTTCCGCGTCCCGGGTCTGAAGCGTACGGACGGCGTGTCGGTGATGCTCTTCTCGTCGAGGGATCGAAAGACTGTCCGAAGGCACTTCCACTGGATGGCAGTGTATGGAGTCGACGGGGCGTTCCTGCAGCGAGCCATGGGCGAGACGGATTTGGAGCTGGGAAATGAAGCGCTAAGGAACTTGAGAGATGAGGTCGGGGACAAGGTCATGGAATCGGCCGAGAAAGAAGGACGCGTCTTCGCGATAATGTGCGTGCTCCCAATCGCCGCTACCGAGTGTCTCAGTTCGCAAACGGCAACAGGTACGACGTGTCCGGCGTAGCCCCCGATCGCCTCCAGCGCGTGCTCGAGCAGGACTGGATGCATCTCATCCGCGACAAGGCGGTCCTCGACAGCCGTGCGTACCTCCGAGAACAGGGTCGCCCAGTAGTCGCGCTCAAGGGTTTCAGCTTGTCCGATGCTCAACATTCGCCCTCGATGGTGCGTGCCGTGGCTCGCTTCATGCGTGACAATACGCCTGGGGGTGCGTACATCGTGGCTGGTGTACCTGCACATTGGCGGACGAGCGCCATGGATGTTGACCCTGATCCGGAGTTCATGAGGGTCTGGTTGGGGGAATTCGACGCAATCTCCCCTTGGACGGTCGGGGAGTATAGAAATGAGGGGGAGGCGGACCGATTTGAGCAGGAGACAATCAAGGGAGACCTGGAGCTGATCAAGCAGCACAACGAGTTGGCAGAACGCATCCCAGGGTCAATGAGGACGATCGATTACATCCCGGTCATCTTTCCTGGTCGCTCTGTGAGCCCACGGTTGGCATTGATGAGCGACCCACTGGCTCACGAGTCCATCAGGCGCATAATCTTTCGGAGGGCAGGTTAGGTTGGAACGACTGTCCCCGGAAGGGAGGACATTTCATGTGGCGACAACTGTTCAACCTTAGGCGTCACAGCGTGCGGACGGTGTTTGGCAGGCGTTACAGCGTGCGGACGATATTTGGCGCGATGTGGGACGGGTGAGTCAGCGTCTTCATGCGAGGCCTTTGGGACACGTCACTTAGGACGGTGGCTTGCAGATATGACGAAGGGACAGCACTCATGCCGGTTGTGTCCAGCGAGCGACGACTACCGGTTCACGAGAAGTACCGCTTTATGGCCTTGGAAGAGGAGGATATGGATGAGGACTGGTCAGTGACAGCTCGTATCCGACTGCTTCGAGCTAACCCGATACTCCAGGTATATGCGTATCTGTGGCTTCGCAGCTGAAGGTCTGCACGGCGGGCGTGTGATCGGGGAGAAGTTCCCGTCCGATGAGCTTCAAGGCTACTGGTCGACTGGCCATCGCCGTTTGGCTGATCTCAACGTGCATTTTGACTAGCCATTATTCAACGGTCGTCTGGACGTTGACGTTATCGCTCCGGCATGGGTGCTAGAGATCAGCCGTACGGTGAAGCAAAGGGGGGCGTTTGGTGTACTTAGACGAGGTAGAGCAGACTTACTAGACTGGAATAACGGGTCCTTGAGTCTTGTTTGGTTTCGGACCACCGGCTGCCTACATAGGACAGCAGTATAAAGGTATGAGGCGCCTCTGCCACACCTCCGCCACACTCAGCATGTTCTGGGGTAAGGGTGCCTCGGGGCTTCGACCAACAACTTGGAGTTGAACTAAACATTGAGACGCACTCCCAGACAATGATTGTGACAATATGTGAGCGAAGCGAGGCGGCGGTGGGTCAAGAAAGAACGGCGGGCCGTAGGGCAAGTGCACCGATGAGGCTAGTAAAGCGGCGCGAGTAAGCGCGGCGAGGTGATTGGTAGCACGAGGCGCTCCGAGAGTTTGGGACAAGAAAAGTGCGCGGCATCGAGCGGACCGGGGCGACCATGACGTTAGTCACCAACCGCCCGCGGCAGAGGCGGCAGGGAAGGTCAGCAAGGCCCGACTCGCTTCGCAGACGAACTCGGACGGTTAAAGACTGCGCAACTCACGCCATCGCCGACGCTTTCTACGTGCTCGCTGTCGCCATTCTCTCTCACCCCGCTCTCGACGATGCTGTCGTGCCGCGGTGATCCAGAAGGCTGGACCCCAGCTTCGCGGATTCGCCCGTTCGACCTAACGCCGTGTTTCGAGGAGGGCGCCGTTCTCTCACCGCTCTTGGCGCTCTATATCCTCTGTGCTGGCGTATCATGTTGGGTGACGCGTTCCCAAGAGGTCCGCGTACGGAGCAGGAAGAGCATATGGGTCTTGCGGACGAAGCTGGTAAGAAAGTTGTGCTGATCTAGATGCGTGCACTGTTCTCATGGCCCTGCGATCTATAGCTGCTTCTGTCCCTCGCGTGTGCCGCGAGCTGTGCCAACCTAATCCTCGTGCTTGTCACCCGTAGACCGGTCGTCTTCATCGCGTCGTACGCGTTAGAGATTATCGCGTTGCTCATCTCGCCCTTCCTCGTGTCTTTGAACCACCTGCGGACGCGCGCTTCGTCCTCACTCGTCCTCCTCTTCTGGCCAATTTACGCTATTGCAATACTCATCTGGGCGCGGACTAGCCTTACGATCTCCCCGGTCGCACTCCTTCCAGTAGTCGTCATTAGAGGGGCCGTGACGCTTCTTGGACTCGCTGCATTCGCGTTAGAATGTCTTGGCACGGAGTTTACGGAGGAAGACCGCCCAGAACACTTCGTGAAGGGACATGTAGAAAGTCCTCTCCTTACAGCGAACATCTTCAGTAAATGGAGCTTCATGTGGATGGACACGCTCATGAGGAAGGGCGCTTCCGAGTACATCACGGAGGACGACCTTCCCGCACTTGTGCCGAGTGACGAGGCGGGTGCACTAGGCGAGAAGCTGAAGAAAGCCATGCGCAAACAGTATGTCCCCACAGATATGTTGTAGTGAACCTGTACTAACGGCGACCATCAGCTCATCGCTTTGGGTCGCTCTGTTCACGGCTTACGGCGGTCCGTATGCCTTCGCCCTTGGTTTGAAGATCATCCAGGATTGCCTTGCATTCCTGCAGCCCCAATTGCTGCGTTGGCTCTTGTCGTACATCGCGAAGTATCAGACCGCGAAGGCGTCTGACGGGAACCCACCTACAGCGGTCGAAGGATTTGCTATAGCCGCCATCATGTTCGGGGCTTCTATGATTCAGACTATCGTCCTGCACCAGGTAGACGTGCTTCTCCTCGTCCGAATCTCCCATACTGAAGCTGTGTGCCAAATAGTACTTCCAACACTGCTTCGAGACCGGTATGAGGGTTCGGTCTGGACTCATCACCGCGATCTACCAGAAGGCCCTCATACTCTCGAACGACGGGCGGAGTAGCGCGTCGGGCGACATCGTGAACTTGATGTCCGTCGACGCTATGCGTCTACAGGACCTCTGCACGTACGGCCTCATCTCCATCTCCGGTCCCTTCCAGGCAAGAGTTTCTTCAGTGTCCGGAGACCAGTTCAGGCTTCTAACAGTGAACGCGCAGATTACTCTTGCCTTCATCTCACTTTACAATATCCTCGGATGGCCCGCATTCGTCGGGGTCGCCATTATGATCGTGTCCATCCCTCTGAACACGCTGATCGCGCGGCTGCTCAAGCGGCTGCAGGAGAAGCAGATGAAGAACAGGGACAAGCGGACGCGCCTCATGTCTGACCTACTTGCCAACATCCGCAGGTATGCTGTGCCTTGATCTTGTCTTACGAGTATTGTGTGCTGAACGCGCATGGTAGCATCAAGCTGTATGCTTGGGAGAACGCGTTCATGCGGTGGGTATCCGAAGTGAGGAACAACCAGGAGCTGAGGATGCTCCGCAAGATCGGTATCGTTACCGTAAGTCGTCGCTAGTGCATTGACAGCTATCGATACTCATTGCTTCACAGTCCCTGAACACTTCTCTCTGGAGCGGTATTCCACGTATGTCAGTATGGAATGAACATGCTACGGGGTGGCTGATCTGTTCACCCAGTGCTTGTCGCGTTCAGCTCATTTGCGGTGGCTGCGTACACTTCGGATACGCCATTGACCTCTGACAAGATCTTCCCTGCCATCTCCTTGTACATGCTGCTCCAATTCCCGCTCAACATGGCAAGCTCCACCGTCGATTCTGCGCGTAGACAGATTGTCCTGATAGTTTGCACAACCTATAGTTCAGCATGGTCACGTCCAACATCATCGAAGCGATGGTCTCCGTCAAGCGCCTTTCGGCATTCTTCAAATCCGATGAGCTCCAGCCGGACGTGCGACAGACCGTCACCAAAGAGGACGTCGATGTCGGCGACGTGGTCGTGTCTATCACGAATGGGGAGTTCCGCTGGAACAAGGAGTCTGCCTCGCCAACTCTGGAGGACATCAACTTGACCGTGCGCAAGGGCGAGCTGGTCGGTATCCTTGGACGTGTGGGCGCTGGAAAGGTGCGTCTGCCGGTCTTCATATTGCTTGTGCAGAAACTAGAGTGATACTGTAGACGAGCTTGCTCTCTGCTATCATTGGCGAGATGCTACGCACCGATGGAGAAGTCAAGGTCATGGGCACTATTTCTTATGCGCCGCAGAATCCCTGGTACGTTTACCTCTGCACGCAAGTTGTTGATGTGGTCCTGATGCTCGCATAGGATTATGAGTGCAACGATCAGAGACAATATCCTATTTTCACATAGATACGACGAAGAGTTCTATAATATAGTACTAGATGGTAAATCATCCCCATCTCGGTGCAGACTGGTATTCACTGGGTTGTGTAGCGTGTGCTCTGCGCCCAGACTTAGCCCTGCTGCCGAATGGTGATATGACTGAAGTCGGAGAGAAAGGTACGTATTCTCCTTTGCTATGGTCTGTCAGCCATGCTTATGGACCTGCTTACAGGAATCACTGTAAGGCGTACATCCATGCTACATCTTGGACGCCACTCTAAACCCGGATTATAGCTGAGTGGTGGCCAGCGTGCTCGGGTTGCATTGGCGCGTGCCGTATATGCTAGAGCTGATATGTGAGTATTCTCGATTCGCCCATTCGACCATATACTGACCAATTTGCAGCGTAATCCTTGACGACGTCCTAGCCGCTTTGGACTCGCATGTAGCGAAGCATGTCTTCGGTACGTCGCCATTGTCTCGACTTCGCCGTCGATCAATGCTGATGTGGCTGCAGACCATGTCATCGGCCCCAACGGAATTTTAGCTACCAAGGCGAGAATCGTGGTGACGAACAGTATCCATTTCCTGAAGCAGTTCAACCACATCCTGTACATGCGCCGCGGTGTCATCCTCGAAAGCGGGACGTACGCCGAGCTGGTCAGCAATCCCCAGACGAACCTGCACAAGCTCATGTATGCGCCCGCTTCATGTCGCTTCATAGCTAGCGCATCGCTCACTCTGACGTGATTTTCTAGCAAGGGACACGGAAACCTGACCGCGTCCCTCGCATCCGGCACAACCACCCCGTTCATCACAGGCTTCTCAGCTACGCCTTCGTCCGAGGGCGAGACCGCTGTCGACTCGAAAGAGGAGCTTACGGACGAGAAGCTCGAGAAAGTCGACAAGACGCTCATCCGGCGCAAGTCCTTTGGCAAAGCCGTCCTCGAAGACGCGTTGCCTACGCGCACCGCCTCCGACGGCCCGACCAAGGAGCACACCGAACAGGGCCGCGTGAAGCAGGAAGTGTACCTGCGCTACGTCGAGGCGGCGTCCAAGGCTGGATTCGGCGCGTTCATCGTCGCGACGATATTGCAGCAGATCGCTTCGCTGTTGGGCAACAATACGCTGAGGGCTTGGGGCGAGCATAATAGGGAGGCGGGCGACAACGCGGGCGCGGGAGTATATCTGCTGGGATACGGCCTATTCTCGCTTTCGTCGACTCTACTGGGCACTGCGGCGGCGATCCTGATCTGGGTGTTGTGCTCGATCAGGAGTGCGAGGAGGCTGCACGATGCGGTAAGTACCGGCGAAGCTGTATGGAAAACGCCATACTGAAAGAAGAACAGATGTTGAACGCAATCATGCATGCACCGCTCACGTTCTTCGAGCTCACGCCCACTGGCAGGTACGTCCCCGATGCCACGGTGTACATGCAGTATATTGAAAATGTCTTGCAGGATTCTCAACTTGTTCTCTCGCGATACATATGTGGTCGACATGATTTTGGCTCGGGTAGGCACTCACGTCCCGTCTCACTACGTAACGTGTTCGCTCACCCTGTGCAGGTCATTCAAAACTCCGTCAGGACCCTCTGCGTGACCGCGATGATCGTCGTGGTCATCGGATACAGCTTCCCGCTCTTCGTAGGTGCCCGTGTAGTGCTTACTATTACCGAAACTGACCACTGTTCCTAGCTGATCGCGGTTCCTCCCCTTGCATGGTTCTACATTCGCGTAATGATGTGAGTGTATTCCACTTTCTCTCATGACATGACACTGACGGTTGGCATTGAACAGCTACTACCTGTCTACCTCACGCGAGCTCAAGCGACTCGACGCCGTCTCGCGCTCTCCGATCTTTGCCTGGTTCTCAGAGTCGCTCAACGGCCTGTCAACGATCCGGGCGTTCGGCCAACAGCACCTCTTCGTCGCGAACAACGAGCGCCGTGTAGACCGCAACCAAATCTGCTACCTCCCCAGGTGCGTCTCACCTCACCCGCTTCCCGCTATGCTGGCGCAGACCAGACGCTGACCCGGACGTGGTCGTGTACAGCATTTCCGTCAACCGCTGGCTTGCCGTGCGCCTCGAATTCGTCGGGTCGACGATCATCTTCATCGCGGCGATCCTGTCGATCGTGGCGCTCATCACGAGCGGGGTGGACGCTGGCCTGGTCGGCTTCGTTCTGTCGTACGCGCTCAACACCACCGGCTCCCTAGTGAGTGTCCAGCCTTATGGTCGAGCGCTCTCACTCACGCGTGATGATGGTAGAACTGGCTTGTCCGCTCGGCTAGCGAGGTAGAGCAGAACATCGTCAGCGTAGAGCGTATCCTTCACTATATCGAGCTGCCGCCTGAGGCGCCTTGGGAAGTACCAGGCACTGTGCCGGAGGATTGGCCGTCGAAGGGCGAGGTTGAGTTCAGGTATGTCTCCCCTTTCGCTACCTTCCGGATCTGGTATTGACCCAGGTCCGTGCAGGCAATATTCTGCGCGCTACCGTCCCGAGCTCGATCTGGTATTGAAGGACATCAACGTGAAGATTGTAAGTGCATCTTCTGAGTGAGTGGGTATCCATGCAGTCGGGTGCTGATCCGTTGCTACACAGAGCGCAAGCGAGAAGATCGGTATTGTAGGCAGAACAGGCTCCGGGAAATCATCCGTATGTACTCTCCACGACGTTGTTGTGTTACGAAGTTCATCGCGCCCCGTTACAGCTCCTCCTCTCGCTCTTCCGCATCATCGAACCCGCGTCCGGCACCATCCTGATAGACGGCGTCGACATTACCAAGGTCGGCCTGCACGACCGTGAGTCCTCCCCTGATGATCCGTGGTGCGCCTGTCAACTGAAGTGCGACGTCGCTCCAACGCGCAGTCCGGTCGGCCATTTCCATCGTGCCGCAGAGCCCTGACCTCTTCGAGGGCACGATCCGCGACAACATCGACCCCACCGGGGCGTCGAGCGACGCGGAGATTTGGGTCGCGCTCGAGCAGGTGCGTTGGTATACTATTCGTAGGAGGGTCGCATGCACTGACCTGCATGAATGTAGACGCGTCTAAAGTCCTTTGTGGAGACCCTCCCTGGCGGCTTGGACGCCGCCGTGCGCGAAGGCGGATCTTCTCTGTCTGCCGGACAGCGGCAGCTGCTCTGCTTCGCGCGCGCGCTGCTGCGCAAGTCAAAAATACTGGTGCTCGACGAAGGTACGTCTCTTGGAGCGATGCATCGCACGCCCGACGTAAGCTCACTCGGCACTCCCGCAGCTACGTCCGCCGTGGACCTCGACACGGACCGTGCCATCCAAGAGATCATCCGTGGGCCGCAGTTTGCCCACGTCACGATGCTCACCATCGCGTACGTACCCTCGCTTGCCTCCTCTCTGGCTGGCCATCGCGCACTAACGACTCCACATTTGCAGGCATCGGGTGAACACGATCCTGGAGTCGGACCGGGTGCTGGTGCTCGACGCGGGGAAGGTGAGCCTAACAAAGAGTCCAAGTTGACAGCTCGGGAATGATGCATCTAATGGGGTGCTGTCACACAGGTCCTCGAGTTCGATTCGCCGAAGAACCTGCTGGCGAACAAGCAGAGCGCGTTCCACTCGCTCGCGGCCGAGGCTGGTCTTGCATGAGGATGGAAACAACCATGGGATCTCTCGTAGTTAGAGTACAGTAATGCTTGGAGAATCGACACCCGAATTTCGGCGTTCAGTAGAGCGGTGCATGGAGCGCTGCAGAGCGGAAGCCGTTTGTCTGCAATGGAGTGGGCGTCCTGCAGGCTGCAGAATGATTTTGAGACGCGCAGCAACGGGGACCCGAGGGTGCGGACGCAGAGCGGACAGCCCAAACAGGAAGCGATGACATCACCCGGAGGAAAATGTTGGGCGGTTGCGGAAAGCCGGAGTGTGTCTGGTATCCATCATCTCTGCCTCGCTCAGGTTGTTGTTGTCGAAGTCGAGTGCGTTGAGGGCCGCAGGATCAGCGTCTTGATGCCGACATATTGTGTGAGTGCAGACAGGAGGCTTTACGTGAGAAAGAGAGGGAGCGCCACTGGATGCGGGAGAAGTGTTGTGTGCAGGAACGGGGGTCCATATTATTATTCGGCGGAGGAAGTGCTGGCGAGAGCGAAAACATGCGCGCGCAGCTTCCAAATTAATTGTGGGGAATAATCGAGGGCGCACATCCGCTTGTTCGACAAACTTCGTCGCCTGCCTTGGCGATCGCTCCAGCAACACACCGCGCTCTCCCGCCCACGCCCGCACAGAACAGCCTCGAGCCAGGCCATCCGCCGCCGACTCTCGTCTCTTCTTCTCTCCGTACGCACACCACGCTCCTTAGACCCCCGCTACGACCTACCCATGCCCAGCACGCGAGACAAGGAAGAGAACATCGACCTCACCATCATCAACCAGCGAGATGACCCACGACCGTTTCACGAGAGGATAGTCCCCGAGATCGTGCACCCGCCCACCCAGGATGTCGACCGTGACGAGCTAGCAAAGCCCCCGGAAGATGGCCACTCCAGCTCCTCAGAGTCCACCGTCACCGAGTCCGACGACGAGTTCGACTGGGAGGCGGAGGACGACGCCAAGTCCCAGCACATCGCCGCCTCGATCAAGGCCAAACGTGGCTACGCCCTCTACCGTCTGTTCCTCAAGCTGCCAAAACTCTTCCGCGTCATCCTCATCGGCGCCATTGGCGCAGGGATCCTCATAACACCTCTGCTCGTCGTCAACCTCCGCTTCAACACCAGCATAGTCAAGGCGCAGGTCCACGCGTGGTCACTATGGCTCGCCGTCTCCTGGGCTGCCGGCGTCGCGACCTACATCGTGGTCGATGCTATCCCGCATCTGGTCTTGTTCTTGCTGCGTTTGACGAACTACAAGGTTGAGCGGGCGAGGGTTTCTATCGAGGTGCGCGTTTCTCCTCTCTAGGATGGACGACGTCTGACAGGCAGATCAGCTCATTGCCGCCGTGCGCGGCTGGCTCAAGCTCGCGCTCGATATCGCGTGGATGTGGATAGCCCTCTCGCTCATCCGGGCAACGTACAAGCCCCCAGGGTCGTACTGGGTGATCATCAACCGCGTAATGCAGGTGCGTCCCCCATCTTTCCCGCCCGTGTCTTAGATAGCCTGAGCGAACCTCGCCTCACCGCAGGCGCTCTTCTCAGGCGGCCTGCTCCTGCTCGCGGAGAAGGCCTTCCTGCGCTACGTCGCGATCAACTTCCACCGGAAGGCCCTCGCGGACCGCATCGCAGAGAACCAGCTCGGCCTGCGCGCGCTCGACCGCTTGTCTAACGCGCAGCCCGCGCCCAAACGCTCGCCGTACAACTCGGGCAAGCGCGGCCACCGCTCGCGCGGCTCGAGCATGGACATGCTCGGCATGGTCGGCCTGCGGAGCCGTCCCGGGAGTCGCGCGAACTCGCCCGAGCGCGGCGAGAAGCTCCACGACAGCAGGAACGGCAGCGGGAGCGGGCGGGGAGGCGGGACGAGCACCACGGCGTCGGGCACGTCGTCGCCGTCGCCGCTGAAGGAGAAGAAGGAGATGAAGCGGGGCCATAAGCGCCAGCGGCGGAACGTCGTCGCGGCGGTGATCGTGGACCAGCTCGGCGGCGCGCTCGAGCAGGTCACGCAGAATCAGTACGGGAGCCTGGCGAGTGCGGGGAAGCTCGCGCGTAAGTTGTTCAGCGCGCTGAGCGACGTGCATCCGCCGAGGCAGCATCTGGTCGTCGAAGGTGAGTCGAGTCGTGGGGGTGCGTGGTGTGGGTGCCGAGCGCTGAGCTTGCAACTTAGACTTCTATCCGTACTTCCCTAACGTGGCGGATGCAGTGAGTACCTTGCCTACGCCGCAGACTAGGTTGCAGCGCTGACGTCGCGTGGATAGCATGCTGCGTTCGCGCTCTTCGACAAGGATGGCAACGGCGACATCTCCAAGCGCGAGATGCGCGAAGCCGTGCGCCGCATATACCGTGAACGAAAGGCTCTGACTGCTAGTTTGAAGGCAAGCTCCTTTTGTGTCTCTATTCCTAGCCACCTTCTCTGACGGCCGCTTCCTGCAGGATGTCGGCTCCGCCGTAGCGAAGCTCGATTTTGTGATGCTCTCTGTCGTGCTCATGATCTTCATATTCATCTGCTTGCTCATCTTCAACCGCAACAACACCATCGCGTCGCTCGTCCCGCTCGCGACTATCATCGTCGGTTTCTCGTTCATCTTCGGACACTCGGCGCAGACGCTATTCGAATCGGTATGTTATATGTGGTCGTGTAACTCGATGGAGGCTGACTAGATACTGGGCGTGCAGCTCATCTTCATCTTCTCGACACATGTGTTCGACGTAGGGGATCTAGTTCTCATTGATGACCAGGTACGTCGTCCACACAATGTGACAAGGGTTCACCGACTGACAGTATCTCTAGCCGCTCTTTGTGCGCGAGTTCGGTCTGTTCTCGACGACCTTCCGCCGAGTAGATGGCATGGAGATCATCGCACCCAACTCCCTTCTGGCAAGCTCCAAGCTCGTCCACAATCTCCGGCGCAGCAGCTCCATGTGGGAGACCACGAACCTCATGGTCTCATACGACACGCCGCTCGACGTGATCGAGCAGCTCCGCCTGCGCCTGCAAGCCTACGTCGCCGCGAACAGCCGCGAGTGGTCCGGCGTGCTCGTCAACATCGACAAGATGGAGTACCAGAACGCGATCCACCTCATCATCGCGATGGAGCACCGCCCGAACTGGCAGGACTGGGGTGGCCGCTGGCAGCGTCGCACCGACTTCATGCGCAACCTCAAGGCCGTCCTCGAGGAGCTCGACGTGCGCTACACCGAGCCCATCCAGCCCATCATCCTCCCCCGCGGCGCCGCCGCGCACCTCTCGGGGCAGGCGCCCCATTTGGACGCGCCACCGTCTCCGCGCTCGGTGCGCTCGCCTGCGCGCAGCAGGCAAGGGACGAGGGATACGCTGGGCAATGCGGGGTACTTGGATGCGGATGCGTATGCGAGGTCGCCCACGCGCAGTTTGCGGCAGGGTGGAGACAGGTTCTGAGCAGCTGGTCTCTTGCGACGGGTAGATACATGGGCAGCTGCGTTGAGCGTGGCGTGCGAACGGAGCCGTTGATCGTGCATAATGGTGGATAGATGGTGATATAGACAGACGGTGGCGGGATCTGCTGCTTTACACGATACCTTGCATAATGAACATTGCTTTGTTGTCTTCTTCGTGCCTCGCTTATGGGTGTCGAGTGGCTAGGTAAGTTCATGAATCGTCGAGATTGCTCGAAACGCAGTGTTGACATTGAGATACTGCAGTATTTGCTCACAAGGAAATAGCGCTCATCATCGCAAATTTTGGTGGATAGATTGCATCGTCTCATCGTACACCGTTCATGCACTTCTCCTTTCCGCAAGTATGACATTGCACCTCTTACTGCACCCTGTCAATCTTCTCGACACCTTCTGGGAGCACGTACTTGCC
Organism: Pilatotrama ljubarskyi; assembly: GCA_022385805.1. Classification (NCBI taxonomy): domain Eukaryota; kingdom Fungi; phylum Basidiomycota; class Agaricomycetes; order Polyporales; family Polyporaceae; genus Pilatotrama; species Pilatotrama ljubarskyi. The sequence goes on along the minus strand of MU277719.1, from coordinate 118,222 downwards.
CTGCCGACGGACCTAATGCAGAAGTTTGAGTGTGCGTCCGCCCGTCTCGACGTCCTCACCGGAACTCACCTCATCGAAGATCTCCATGACAATGATGCTCTTCTCGTGTCCCCACAGGTCGCTCTCAAGCTTGCCGTCGCGGAGGCACCTCGCGACCTCGTCCGCCTCAAAGTGCCACCCCCCTCCCACATACTTGAACGTCTTCGTCTCCTCCCTGACGACCTCCCCTCCGGGCTTGTCAAAGTGCTGCACCGTGAACGCCGGGGAGCGGAAGATCGGCGGCTTCACGAGGATGTTGCCATTCCGGTAGCGGATGGTCGCGCCAAAGTGCGCGGTGGGCGCGACGGTGCTGCAGCTAAGCACGGCCTGCGCCTGCAGGTGCGTGGTGAAGTTGACGGTGAAGCTGGTGCTGGCGTCGACCCCGGTGAGGGGCGTCTTGACCATAGAGCCGACGACGCTCGTGGGGCGGGCGTTCTTGTTGGAGGGGTGCTCGTAGAGTGTGAGCATGGCCTTCACCATGCGGTGAGCCGATGCAGTTAGCAAAATCATATCCTGGGGAACTTACCCAGAACAACGGGTACGGGCCACTGCACGATACGTCAGTTGGGACTGTCCTTGGGGACGCTGTAGATTAGCACTCACAGGTCCAGCAGCGCACCTCCTCCGAGCTTAGGGTCGAGGATTCGGTGAGTGAGAGGCAGATCTGCGCAGGCAATCACTCCGATCAGCTACACCTCCCAACACCTACATCGTACACTCACTCTCGATGTGGAAGTCCGCCGACAAGTCCGCATGCATGACAATGGGGTCCCCGAGCGTGCCCTCTTCCGCGATCCTCTTCAGCTCCAGGGTGAGCGGGTGGAAGCGCGTCCACAGCGCCTCCATGAAGAAGAGCTTCTTCTCCTTCGCGAGCTTCAACAGCGCCTTGAGCTCTGCCGCATTGGACGTGGTCGCCTTCTCGCACAGGACGTGCTTCCCGGCGTTCAGCGCGTCGAGCGCGTTCTCGTAGTGCATCGTGTGCGGAGTGCCTATAGGTCAACAGACCACTCGGTCACCCACCCACAAAAAATCCACGAAGAACGCAGCGTACCAATGTAGATGGCGTCCACGTTCTGCGCGCGAGGAAGTACTTAGACATAGCATATGTGCCACTCAGCCGGAATGCTCACGGGATCAGCATACACGTCGGCGTAGGTGCCGTACGCCGTGACGTTCTCCTCCTTGGGAGCGTACGTAGAGATGAACTTTTGTGCGCTCTCGACGCTGCGCGAGCCCACGGCGACGACTCGATGCGAGACGTCTGTAGCGTTACGTCTGCGAGAACGGGTTCAGCGCAACCAACCCCATGAGGATTCATCTATAGGACGTACGTGGCAGGATCCTCCAGGATGTCCTGACATTGTAAGTCAGCCGATGATCCATACACCATTGCTTCCTCCCTGAATTTAACACCCACCTTGACGAACTGCTGGGCGATCCAGCCGGTTGAGATGATACCCCATCTCACGACGTACGGTTGGTTAGCTGCCATCTCTCAGTACAAGCTTTTCTGCACTGCTGCGCCTGAGGAGCCTTGGTGTGAACGCTGTGGGAAGCAGCTGAACCGCCTTCAGTGCAGGTACACCTTATATAGCTCGGCACGCTACTGCATGCTGAGTGATCGCGAACGTCAAGTGGACGACGGTCGGGGAAATCATGCACGGCCAGATCGATGACGATGGCGGGCCGAGCCCGCCGTCCTCCTCCATATCTCACCAGAGCAGCGGTAGGTTCAGCGACCGCTGAGAACGACAACGTAACATACAAGGTCCCAAGACCAGCACTCTATAAACGGGTACAACAAGCTCAGTGAGGCGCAAGGGTATCGTGGAATACAGAGCAGTATGGATGGATGTTCGCTCCGAGTAAGATCTGGAAAGAAAGCAGAAAGCACTAGTGCAATGTCCGCAGAGCTTCCTTGACCGTGCTCCGCTCCCCCAGCAAGGCGAAGAGCTGCCAGCGCCGGTCCGTCATGTCCTTGTTCTTCAGGACAACATCGTCTTCTGTGGCGTCGTTCTCGCCGATCGCTAGACGCATCGCTGCCGCGGACTTGTTTGGCAGCACAGCGGGAGACACAGTGAAGAGGCTGTCGAAGGAAGACGCAGGGAGGACGTAGCTATGTGAGTGTGGCTCTGCCGCTCTGATAGACGTGATGGCATGTGAAGTGGACGTGAGTGAGAGCGCTTGTGTGATGAGCTGCTTCAGCTTGGCCTGCGGCGAACGTAAGTTCGATGCAGCTAGAATGCACTGCGTTGCAGTCTCACCTCGACAGCCAGCATCATGAGGGATGCTACTTCTCTGGGAGGAGCGCCCAAGTTGTGTTGTGCAGAAATCAGGTTTATGCGGTCTGAGATGTGCTGCAGGGTTGGGGCACGAGTCTCGGAGGCCAAGTGCAATGGTAGCCTGCTTCCGGGGGATTCTAACCCACGAATTCAGCATAGAGACAGCACCATGGCACAGGAAACGCACCTCCGCGCTCAGGTATGAGGTCGACGCCCCGCTCCGCCGCGATCTCGTCCGTATATGGCCGCGGTACAAGTGGCTCGTTCAGAGCCACCGTCTCCAACGCGCGTATGCGTTCCCTCTCGCGCCGTCCTAGGCCAACGGTCCATTTCTTGAGTCTTGTAGACCTGAGTGACCCATCATCCAGCGCGTCCGGGCCCTGGTACGGCAACGTACGGCGACGCTTGCGGGGAGGAGCTTTGGGTACATCGGGTGGCGGAGTCGGCGGGGCGAGGTGGGCGGAGGTATCAAAGAGGGACACGATCAGGGTATTATGCAGTTGCACTAGAGAGTCGTGTTAGTCAACGGTTTGCATGTAACCAGGAACGTTGTACCGAGCGGGACGCTGTCGAGATATGTCTTGACTTGTGCGTCGTACTCGGTTCGCGAGATGTGACCGGAGAGATACTCCTTCAGAACATTGAAGTACAGCGGCGCCTTCGGACCTAGCGCATTGTTCAGCTGGTTTTTGATGGTCGTTGTAGATGATAGCGACATGGTCGCGATTCGAGAGAGCCGCGCTGGTCGACGACAAGACGGTGCACCTGTTCTGTGTTGCACGGTCAGTCGGTCACCGCAGCGAACGGCGAACGGTCCGGGGCAAGCATGATCGATTACGTAAGTCTAGGTTACAGGGACAATCACAATGGTCATGGGCGCCTACACGACTTGGACATTACTCCTGCTGACTGGGGTCGCTGCAGCAGCTGCCGCAGGCCAGAACTTGAAGACCTTCTCCGTCGCCTGCGATATACAACTCTCTGATCTCCTCTCGACTGCGCGCTGCGGCTTGTCTCCCCTTGCGTACTAGTACATCTGCCTCTGGCCGCTCTCTATGTCTGGACATCCAGCAAGTCCGTCTGCGGCGCGTCATGCCTTACCCACGGATCGGCCTGTAACGTCTAAACCACGCGGGATCTGCAAGTACTAGTGAGTCTACGAGCCATGCCACCGCCATGTGGTCTTCATACTGATAGGATGTTCCATGAAGCGATACGGACCGCGGCTGTTACGCCGGCGATCGCTGCAAGTTCCTGCATGGCGAGGCGGAGCGCCTGACCCCCTTCGACAAGAGCAAGGTCTGCAGATTCTACGCGGCAGGCTTCTGCAAGTGGGGAGAGAGGTGCTGGTTCGTACACGCGGACCCGAGCAAGGTGGCGTCCACGAGCAAGGCGGTCGCTTCTCAGTCAGAAGAGGAAGAGGAGTTCCTATGTTCTATCTGTTACGACAAGCCTGCCACGTTCGGATTACTCGGTGAGTTCTACGAGAGCATGGTTGACTGTATACGCTCGACAGTTTTGAGTCGGGGTACACCATGCCCTGACATGTTCTTATAAGGGTGCAGCCCCTGGGCTCCCATCCTAGATTCCATACTACGGTTATTCAGTAGAGCATTGCTGACACAATCGGCATAGTGGGATGCAGCCATGTGTTCTGCCTTGCGGTATGTGTTCCACCTGTCTTGTCCAATCAAACCTGCTGAATCAACCTCTCTGGGTCTGTAGTGTATCAAGAACTGGCGCGGGAGTCAAGGCAAGTCAGAGGACATGATCCAAGCTGGTACAACAAAGACATGCCCGATGTGTCGCACATCATCGCGCTTCGTGACGCCTTCCGCCTTCTTCTACCCCGAAGGGCACCCTATGAAGGCCGAGGCTATCGAAAGGTACAAGGCTAGCATGGCGCGAGTCAAGTGCAAGTAAGTGATCCGCGGAGCAGGATTGTATGAACGCCCATTTATCGTCCTCTGATCTTCTCTAGGTACTTCGAGAACTCTAGACCAAGCAAGCGCTTCTGCCCGTTCGGCAAGGATTGCTTCTACAAGCACGAGAACGCAGACGGTACTCCTTACATCTTTGAGCACGGCGCCGCTTACTACATGGAGGTTAGTTACGAGCCGAACCGCATAGATAGTCCTACTTCAGCTCATTGAACTCTGCAGCATGGTCGTTCTCGACGCTTGCGAGACGACCTCGGGATCGATTGGACGGAGGACTATGGCGAGGACGGATTCGCGATGATGTTGAACATGATCTCGCAAGTCTTCGGCAGTTCGCGAAACACGGTAATTCACTCTCAATTCCGCGGGCTTATCGTACCTTCACTGAGCATCCGTCATGTAGCATAGAGCGCTTTTCGAAGACATCGCAGCCGAACTTGGTACCGCTGTGCTCCCACCGGTGCTGCACCCAGAACAGGCCGAAGACAATGAAGATCTGGATGGCGAGGACAACGCTGACGAGGCTAGGTCAGAGGAGGAGGAGGAGGACGGCGAGGCTTCCGATTCAGCCCAAGCAGTCGATCACGACCGCTCGGAGGAAGCTGATCCTATGGCCAACCCTTGGGCGAGCATGCTTCGCGCTTGGGAGAATTGGCCCTCCGAAGAAGTCGTGATCGCTCCTGACACCGCTGACGAGGAGGTGCCTTGGGGCAGGACCACCACAGTCGATGGCACTGCGGCTTCAGCACACCCGCCTTCGTCCAGCTCTACTCTCGACCCTACTATCCCCGAGTTTGTTCCCTCATCGGGGTTCAGCACGTCGAGATCGTCGAGTCGGGCTCCAGGCTCCTCGTATCACCTCGACCGGCTGCGGCCCCTACCTCCTGGCCCTAGCCACCCGTCTGACGTCGAGGAAGACCTCTCCTCTCACCACTCTGGACTCACGACGGGAACATATTCGGCCGGACGCAGTATGTCCATGGACGATTTGTTCCGTCAATTCCCGGAGATGATGGGGCCCCCAGGCTGCACTACTGATCGGCCACATTCCTCGATCGACGTCTCGTCCCTCCTTCTAGTCTCCCCCTCGCCTGACGTTCCGTCTACATCCGACGAATCGTCAGATCGGACGTCTGACCGCGCTGCGACGCCTTCCGTGAACTCCACCGCTGCACTTGACCCTACAGCCGTCCAGGACGCCGACCCCCCATTCATGACGGACGGCCGTGGTCGAGTTGTATGGAGCAGTACCGCGTCCTCACGAGGGGCACGAGAGGGCCGGCGCGGACGCGCGGCCTCGTCCTCTGCGCTCGCCCTTCCTCACGCGAAGTCCAGCGCGGACGTGCTGACCGCTGAGGAGAGTTGCAACGGCTCCTCCCGGCACGAGTCTCCCCTGCAGAGGCCTGCGGGTCTGCCGCACCTCGTCCGGCAGCGATCGATGCCTTCTGTGGCGGGCGCGAGCGCGAGCGACGGTCGTGCACTCGAGGAGCTACCGCGCCCGGCCGAGTTCGTCACGGATGGTCGAGGGCGTGTTGTGTTCGCCCCGAGCAGTCACTGAGAACTCCTCCGAGCGCCGACTCGGAGTCGGAGCTGCACCATCTGCCGTTCTACTTATGCCTTCAATCAATGTACATGCATGTTGGGACATTCTCTACAAAGCTGCTGCTCTCTCGCAATACCGGATTCTGTGTATTTCCAACGTTCAGATATCGCACAAATACATGTATCATTAGCTGGAAGTCTTACTCTGTGAGCCCAAGTACTTACTACAAGCAAGTCCTTGGCGCGGGCGGCGGCTGTAAGGAAGTACGTCACCGGATCCGTACGTGCAGACGGCGAGACGCCTCGCGCGCGGGGCGGACGAGTGCGGTTGCACTTGGACTTCCTCGGAGCGATTCCGTCTTCGCGAGCTTATCGCACAACGTCTGCGGCATTGCGAGTGCTGTCGATAGCCATCTATCTGGCGACGGAAAGGCGCAGGACGTGTTCGGCGACCACGCCCGTGCTGCCCCGATCTTCTATCTCGAATCCGACTTGCTCTTGCCTCGCCACTCCTTGTATGTAATCTTGTCGTACTCCGCCAGCGTCGACGCCTCCCTCTCTTATAAACGCCTGCTCGCTGTTCTCTCGGACGAAACCCATCTGGCTTCCGCCGCCACATCTCCGCTGAAGTCTTGGACTGGCCCTGCGTTTGTCTCTGCATTCATTGCTCTGCGATACGCTCTCGGTCCGGGCTTGCTTGCTTGCTTCTGCCACGCCTATCTGCACCTGGGATAGCTGCCACGACGTGTCATAATGGCCGAAAATAGCGACGAGAAGAAGTCCGAGACGCAACAAGAGCAGCAGCACGAGGGGCCCGCCGCGGAGTCGTCGAGGAAGGGGAGTGGAGATGATTCAGGCAACCGCGCAGATTCTCCTTCGCCCATCCCTTCCCCTGGTTCTGACAACGGCCGGAGAGGTCGCTCTCGGACCAGGACGCACGCTGCAAACCGTTCGGAGGATATGACGAACCGAAAGTGAGTTGTCTAGCAGCTGTGGCTTATATCGAAGCTCTGACTAGAGTGTGGCAGAGGCTACCATGCGCTCATGTCGTCATTTGGCAAGGTCTTCCACGTTGAGGAACGGTGGAAACTCATTCGAGAGCTCGGATCTGGGGCGTACGGCTTCGTGATGTATGTGGCAAGCTTCTCCTGAACGCCTCACTGATTTCGAAGCTGAGCTTTCCGTGGTTTTGCTCATCAGTTCAGCGGCGGACGAGATCTCAGGCGAACCCGTCGCAATCAAGATGGTCACCCGCGCCCTGGAGAAGGTCGCGCTCGCAAAACGCGTCCTCCGCGAGATCACGCTCCTCCGCCACTTTGCACACGAAAACATCACGGGCCTCATCGACGTAGACTGCTCCCCAGACCTCAGTGAAATGCATGTGTTCCCTCCTCACGCACTCCAGTTGTGTGCCGTAGGAAGCTGACGCCCGCCACAGATACATCTTCATGGAGGTCCGTCCGTTTTTTGTCCTGAGCGTCGTCCGAACTCACGTCTGATGTGTGAATGAACGTGAAGCCCATGGAAGGTCCGCACCGATGCTTTCTGCCTTGAGCATGATCCTGAGTCTTAGCGCTTCAAATCTTAAATAGCGGACTTGCACCAGATCATCAAGTCAGGACAGCCGCTGACAAACGAACACGTCCAATATTTCGTGTACCAGGTCCTGCGAGGTCTGTCTCGAGCAGAAGTGCCGACAATGCGAGGGCTGATCGTAAGCGTAGGGATGAAGTACGTCCACTCGGCATCCGTAGTGCATCGGGACCTCAAGCCAGGAAACCTGCTTGTGAATGCCGACTGCGAGTTGAAGATATGCGACTTTGGTCTCAGCCGAGGCTTCAACTCGGCACCAGACGAGAACCCGACGATCATGACCGAGTATGTGGCGACGCGATGGTACCGCGCACCGGAGATCATGCTGGTATACAAGTCGGTATCTCTTTGTAGCACGATGCGAGGAAGACGCTGACCGGTCCCTTCTAGAGCGTACAACACGGCAAGTAAGCACTGTGAACAACGTGCGCCTGCTTCACCCCGCTGATCTTAGTGCAGTCGATGTTTGGTCAATAGGTTGCATCATGGCGGAACTGATGATGGGTAGACCTTTGTTCAAGGGGAAAGAGTAAGCAGTCTCATTATCATACGTGGGCATCTCGCTCATGCCACCTTTCGTGTAGCTATGGTTAGTATGCGGGCAGCATGGGTGGGGTCTCGGACTGACCGTGTCTTCTCTACCAGTTGATCAGCTGAACAAGATCTTGGATGTCCTTGGTGAGCTCACTTGCGCCGTACTATGCATAGTGCACCCCCTGACGGAGGCCCAGGCTCTCCGGATGACGCAGTCATCTCTCGAATAGCGAGTCCTAAGGTTAGCTAAAGCTGCATGAGTGAGGAGGCCTAAATCGCTAACACGCGAGCGTCACAGGCGCAAGCATACATCAGATCATTACCCTTCAAGAAACGAGTCCCGTTCGAAAAGCTCATCCCCACGGCCGACGCACAAGGTTTGCATTGCTCAGCCTGCCACCGTTCTAGCCATTCATTCATAATCATCTTACCAGCGGTTGATCTTCTCACAAAACTTCTACAATTCGATCCTGCGGAGCGCATCACTGTTGCAGAAGCCTTGGAGCACCCCTGGCTCTCCGCATACCACGACGTGAGCGACGAGCCGGAGTGTCCCACGAAGTTCGAGCGTTGGAAGGAGATCGAGAAGCTCGAGACGCTGCCCCAGTTCCGGGAGGCCATATTCAACGAGATTCAGGACTACCGCAAGGAGGTCCGGAGCATCTACTTCGACACGGCGGACGAACTCGATCGGAGTCCGAGCATCAGGCGGCCGAGAGAGGTCCTAGCACCACCGCCCATCGAAGAGGCCGAATCGCCCACAGAACTCGAGCCTCACACAGAACCTGAGCCTGCGCCTTCGCCCGAAGATATCCGCGACCTCACATCACCAGAGACGGGCACTCTCACATTGCCCACCGGAACCCCGGCCTCCGCCGCTACTACTCCGACAGCTCCGACAGAAGGCCCGACACAACCAGAACGTCCCGTCGAGCCGCGCCCCCAGGGAGGAGACCCTGTTATCACCTACGTGCGACGGTCCAGCTTCATGCAGCCCTCGCGGACGAGCTCGACCTACTCTCAGTTCCGGAACCGACACTCCGTCGCCTACCCGCCCGAGAGCCGCAACTCGCTCGAGCGCGCCGCAGGCCTCGGCCCAGGTGCCACCGCGGCGGGCGGGGAGAGCACGATCGCGTTCCCGACGCAGGAGTACGTCGTGCCGGCGCGCTCGCGCACGGCGTCGATGTTCGGGGACGGGACGATGACGCGTCGGCTGCTGCGCACGCTCTCAACGGTGTCGATCTACGAGAGCGGGGAGGGCCTCGCGGGTGGGCTCGCCGACATCGCGCCGATCGGGAAATACATCGTAGAGAGGGACGAGGGGCTGCCGTCGGAGATGCCGCAAGAGCTGGAGAGTCCGCCGCAGCCCGAGTCGCAGACGCACTCGTCGCCCAAGTCGCAGCAGAGCCAGTCCGAGAAGAAGGACAAGGCGCGCTTCCACATACACGAGTGATTCGTGACGGGCAGACTGAGCAGTCCATAGAGATGTACTGATATTGTATTTGTGCATATACGGCCTCCGGTAGATAGATACACATACATATGGTCGATGGACTGGTTGTAAGTAGGTAGTATACGCAGTAGTAGAACGGTCACTTCATCTAGAGCATACAATGCCTCAAAAGTACAAATGAACGTCGATGATACACGATCCCTCAGGCATCTCCTAGCTGCTTCTTGATCTCTGCGGGAACTGTCAGCGTGTATAGCTACGAGAACCAATGGGCACTCACTTTCTATGATGTCCAGGTATGCGACGCTTGCAGGGCTGTCCGGATATTCGTCAAGGAAGCTCACGCCATAGTCTGCGCTCTTCCCTATCCGCGGGTCGAGAGGGATAGCACCAAGGAACTCCACGTTCATGTCTTGCGCCAGACGCTTTCCCCCACCTGTACTTGGCTTGAAGATCTGTGACTCCGTCTTGCAATTCGGGCAGACGAAGCCGGACATGTTCTCCACTAGGCCGAGCACGCGGATGCCGACCTTCCGACAGAAGTCGATCTCCCGCCGGACGTCCTGCAGCGCGACCTCCTGGGGCGTGGTGATTACGACTGCGCCGTCGATCCCGCTCTCCTTCAGGTACTGCACGACGCTCAGGTGCTCGTCCGACGTGCCCGGAGGAGTGTCGATGACAAGGTAGTCGAGATCGCCCCAGTCAACGTCCTTGAGAAATTGAGAGATAATGCCGTTCTTCTTCGGGCCTCTCCACATGATCGCGTCCTTCGAGGATGGTAGCATGAAGCCGACGGACATCACCCCAAGGTTGTCTTGTACGTAGACGGGCGACCAGCCAGATGAGGATGCGTGCACTTGCTCGGAGGCAATGCCCAGGATGGTAGGTATTGAGGGGCCGCAGATGTCGACATCCATGATCCCCGTCTACGTGGGGGTCAGTACGGCGGATTAACTTCCTGACGTCACGGTGAACATACCTGCAGGTTCTCATCGGCTGCGAATGCCCAACCAAGTTGCGCTGTAAAGGTCGACTTCCCTACGCCTCCCTTCCCGGACAGAACGAGGACCTTTCGCCTGACTGTCGACATTCGTTCGCGTACGAGAGGTAGTGCGGGGTCGGGTCCTCGCGCTTGTCCCGACGCGCATATCTCCTGATTCGCGCAACCCGCACAAGCATCCGCTTTACCAGCGAGTTCCGACTCCGTCCCCTACACATCTCCGTCAGTACTGAGCAGCGTAGTCAGGGCACATTCAACGTACCGGACAGTGCTCTGGCGCGTTCGCCGGAACCGAGAGCGGATCGGGCGTGGGTGTTGCGTGCTGCAATGCAATCATGACGGCAAATAGTGTTTGTCTCCTTCAAAAGGACGCAGATGTGCAAAATATTACCACAGCCGTATGCAGCGAGATGAAGGTAGTCGCCAAGCTTCGTTCAACGGAGAGTCAGAGAATCTGAGAGACGAGAAGCGCCACAAAGTGTGATCGAGTTTGTCATCAGTCCGGGGCACTGGAATCTAATCTAATCTTATCTCGCTTCCTTCATTCGCTCTTACTCTCACTTGGTGGCCCTACTCTTCGATCGGCGGCTCTACCGTACACTTACCTCTTCGCCTGGTTCACCTGCCCCGGAGCTCTGCCATCAGCGTGACCCACAGGGAGAAGCCCAGAAAGACGCAGCTGCAGGCCCGTATTCTCCACAAGAACACAACCTACAGTATCACGCGACTTTATCTGCACGTTCGTTCGATCTAGGGATCTTCAGCGAATATGAACGCGCAAGCTACCGTGCTGCCCATCTGCACCCTCCAACACGATTTCCAAGCAGTCGTCAAAGATGTGCTCGAAGGTGTAGTCCCAGAAGATAGCTTCTGGGTTTCATGCTACAAGTATGGGGAACCATCGGTCCATGGCAAAGCCACAGCCACTCTGGACGAGCACAATCGAGATCTGGTGGTCTACCAAGGCCGTGACGGTGTTGAGTTCAGGAGCCATGGAACGGTGCGTCTATTGCTCTACGAATGAGGTGATCTTCTGAGGCATCATGCTCGTCAGGCACTATATTCTGTGGCTTGCCCGCCTTTGGACATAGGCGATACTCGAATTGCCGTACCCAGTTCCACCTACTCGAATCCCTCCGATGTCCGGAAGGTCAGAATAGCAGTCTCTGAGTTGGAGGTTGTAGACCTGGAGGCGCTGATATGCACTCTGAATTACCTAGCAAACACAGATCACCGCCTTTGACGTCGCTCCTGATGGATCGCAGTTTGCGACCGGATACCACGACGGCTCAGTGTACATACGCCCAACAATCTCGACTTCTGCTGCTCCTTCGGCTACTAGTAAACCTCACCTGAGCACAGTCAACTCCGTCCGCTTCTTCCCCTCCTCGCGGGTGATTCTCACTGCTGGCGCGGACTTCTCTCTTTCCGTCCTTCCCGCCGACCCTCCGGATTCACCCTCATATACCACGACCAAAGTCAATCCTGCACGTACTCTGCGGGGACATACTCGAGCAGTCACCTCGACGTCCATCATCGCGCGCGGACGCAACGTCTTGTCAGCATCGAAAGACGGCACGATCCGTCTCTGGGACATGCCGTCGGGCTCGCAAATTCGCACTCTCGCTGCAGGATCCAATAACTTCGTCCCGGTTATAGGGCTGAGCTCAGGAGAACGGTGGGAGGACTTTGCAGGGAACATGGACTCAGAGGAGAGCGTTGACCCTCGGGAAGTCGAGACATCAGACAAGGTCGTCTTCTGTGCGCTGCAGGACGGCTCGTTCGAGGTCTTCGATCTTCGTACGAAGCGCGCAGCCTTCCGTTCCCCCGTCGGCTCGCCAAACGCACGGTCTGCGCTACAAACCATCGCATACAGTCCCGAGCGCAGCCTAGTCGCCACAGGTTCTGCATCGGGATTGACTTCAGTCTACGATGTCCGTGCTCTAGGCGAAGGGCCTACGGTCGCGTTCCGAAGAAATGAAGCGCCGATAGAGGAGCTCACTTTCGTTGATCTGACCGGCGACCGATATGGCCTCGCGTCTTTACCGTCTCGTTCTGACGTGGATACAACTGCCGAAGTGGGCCTCGCCATTGCGACCGAGGATGGGCTGCCGTACATCTCACAATTACGACCCGACGGGCCACGAGTGCGCTCGGAGCTCGTCGGAACGGACTGCGATGCGGTGCGCTTCGTGAAAGCGGTTGATCAGGAGGTATGGACGGCGGCAGATGACGGAGTGGTTCGAAGGTACAGGGCGTAAACACAATAAGGTGCTAGTAAGGGTCGATGGAGCGTGAGTGTTTTCCGAGTGCCGCGTTGTTGTTGTTCTGACCTTGGCATTTGTCAGATGATGGCAGGATATGTAAACGGATCTCTCGTGTACGCTAACTTACGATGTGCTAGGCCGCTTCAAGAAGAAAAGTGCGTCCATTTTGGGACATCCCTTTCATGTCACAAAACCATGCCTATTTGAGCCGTGAGACACATTCCGCCAGCGCATATAAGACGGTGGCGCTGCAGCAAATACCTGCTACGTACCAACATTCCGCTTGACCGTCATGGCCGACTTTTCCTCCTCAGCAGGGCTTGTAAAGAGATTGACCCCGCCCTCGCCCTCTTCATCTGCACCGGACAACCGTGCCAGCAAGCGCCAGCGCCTCGAGAAGGACGAAGACCCGCAAGAAGACATTCCGGATCCTCAAATTGCCACAACTGGAGCAGTAGCAGAGGTCAGCACAGCGCCACGCGAGGCATTTCATCTTATGCTGAGCAGTCGGCTCCTAGGATTGCGGTCAGCCCGGTCTAGACCATGTGCCAGTGGCCGATACGGTTCATTCGCATGCCCTCCCGTCCGCGCTGAAGATCATCAAGGCGCTCCAGGAAGTCGAAGAACTTCCTCAGATAGGCCATTGTCCGACGAAGGTCTACGAAAACACCCGAAAGATGCTGGAATATTCGTTCCGCGAGGACAAAATCACGAAGGACGATGTCGAGACCGATTCTTTAAGTCCCGAAACGTTCGACCGGGTTGAAAGGAATGCTGTGAGTCCCGGTGCGCTTTTGCTCCCCCACAATGAATAACTGTTGTCAAGGAGCGTGTGGATAGGCTAGGGAGCCTCATGAAGGAATGGGGGCGTAACGTTGCATCTGGTTTCCTCGACAGGGAGTTCAGCCTGTCCATCGCCCGACCGGGTTGCGAATTCGTTGGCTCCATTCACCCTGAACCGGGCTCCTCTCGAGTGTCCTACCAATGGAAGAACACAGGGGAGAGGATGCGCGAGGCACGTCTCAAACAGTGGTATGACAGTGCCGCAATGTCTGGTTATGGCGACGTGCTGGAGCAGACAACGAAGATCAACAGTCATGTCCGCAATGCCCGCGAGATCAATTCGTCGGAATTTCGCGTAGAACCTGAACTTCTGCGACGCATCGAAGCTCTGTGGGAGGAACACTTCATCCCGAGCACAAACGTCCGCGCTGAGCCCTATAAGATACACCTCTATGGACCCGATGGCCACTTCAAGGAGCACCGCGACACGCCGCAGAAGGATCTTGTGGGAACCTTCCTCATCGGCTTGGGCGACACCTCCTATTACGGTGGTCTTGTCGTGGATGGAAAGCATATGCATGCCCTCTGCGGGCACTGGTGTGCCTTCTACCCGGATGTTCGCCACCGCGTGAAGGAAGTGGTAGATGGCTACCGGGCAGTCATAGCCTTCAAGATCTTCCGCGCATCCAATGACGGCGGCCAGACGGAGAAGATGTCGGCGATGGTCCCCTTACAAATTCGCGACATCATAAAGGAAATGGAAGCTCCCTACGGCATCCTCCTCGAGCACAAGTACTGCCTAGGAACCGAGCATTTCACAGGCTTCGACGCAATGATCGTGGAATCTGTGAGAGCTCTCGAAGATGTCGACGTCCACCATATGCCTGTAGTTGTTACTGCTTTCTCCGAATGGGGCACAGAAGAACGTGATATGTCACACTTCAAGATGTCCTGCGAAACCTCCGTATACCCCTTCGCTAGCGGTTACATCGATGCTTTGCAGGGCCGGAAACGGAGCTCGCGCGGATTATCTCACGAGTCCTGTGGCTGTCCCTGGCTTGAAGGCGTCGAGGAGATACCATTCTTCAGTCTCGACCTCCGCAGGTCTACAGTCAATTACAAGGAAGAGGAAGAGGAAACATGCAACTACGTCGGCAACGAAGCGCAGGCGTGGCGGGAAGATAGCGTGTATTTGTCGTACGCGTTGATCGTTCTACCCAAACCGGATTCGGACTCGGAAACTGAAGATGGCAGCACTGGGGAGGAAGATGGGCCTTCCGCCGAGTCCGACGCCAGTAGTGGTAATGAGGCCGCGCAGAACTAAGGAACAGCTATGTCCGTTGACAGTAAGTACCACTGGCAGTTCACAGCTGGTTCATTGAATGCATCATAACGTGCTCGTACAGAATCCAGTTCCCAGCATGACTGACATAGGATCGGAGTCGAAGGACCATCCTGCACAGCTGCAAGTCAGCATGTACGAGGGAAATTCATCACCATGGGCCGCTGTACACCCATCATTGGATTCAAGTCGTACTAGTAGTATGGCTCTAGTATTCGTAGTTTAGCAGGACTGGTTCGGGAATGCTAGCTAGGCTCGTTCAGCAAAAGACGGAGGGTTTCCCTCCAACTCGGATTACTTGTGAAGGCTACTTGTACGTAGTTCATGGCCGTGGAACCGCCGGAGCCTCAATGCCAAGGGAGGGATTCAGGCTCGCGGCCTAGTGAAAACGGTCAAAGAATTCATACCTACCAATTTTCAGACCGTCGGTTGATGTAGTCTGAGTTTGCACATATGTTCCGGTTTGCTACAGTAGTAATACACGTGGTGTTCAGTATGATACATGGCAGCCGCGAGTCCGCCTGAGAACCTCCATGCACAGGCCCGCACATCTTCAACAGCAGTTCAGGGTATCAAGTATGAGCGTCTGAGGGTGATGGGCATCAAGAGTGTCTCGGATGCGAAGACCAGATGTCCCGTACCTCGAGAACGGTGGTCAGCGAGCCTACGTGAGCCTACTGGCTACTGGAACTGCGGCACTCCGAGAGGACATCAGGGCATTCTGGAGCAGTTGATTGCAGGTCCGCAGACGCTCTCGCCGGGCGACGAACCATGAACTCGTATCGCATGGGACAGCGAGAGGCGTGCCGATAACACTGCGACTCCGCGCGACCCGGACCGCGCGCACGAGCGAATCGAGCTCCGTTTCGGAATCGAGGTCGTCGAGGTTCTCGTAGACGTCGTCTGTTGGTCCGACGTGCGTCGCAGCAGCCACAGCAGTCGTCGCTGTTGCGGTCGTCGCAATGGCCTTCTTCCCTTTCTTGGTCGTCCCGCCAGTCGCTGCGCTCGCGGCCTTCTTCGTCACATCTATCCCAGCCGCCGCAGCCTGCTCCATAGCAAGACGCTTCTTCTCCGCCTTCTCGCGCTCCTTTCGCTCCTTCCGCTCTGCCTTGCTCTCCTTCTTTACGGGCTCGACCCAGTTCGGGTTGTTGGCGCGATTCCACTCAAGGAGGAGCTCATCATAGGGTTTTGAACGACCTTGCACAGCGCGCTTCGCGCCCATAGAATGAGACTTGCAAGTGAGAGATCGCGAGCATGGTAGGCCTTTGTCGTTGATGACACCACATTGCTTGTCATAGTCGACTGGACCCTTTACGCGTGGGCGAGCAGCCTTCTTGGGCTTAGGCGCGCCCGGATCGTCGAGCTCGTCTTCCGCTTTGCGCTTCTTGCCTTTCTTGTCTGACAGGAAGGGGTCAGTGAGGCAAGGATGAAGGAACAGTGCGCACGCACATACCCGCATCCAAGTCTGCTCCGAGCTTGCCTTTGCTCCCCTTCTTTCCTCCAGACCGTATCTTGGCGCAGTTCTCTGACACGGACATAAACGGTGTGACTCTGCCTATGCAGGCTAGTGCTCACCTGCGTGCTCGAGGATCGCACTGCGCAGTATCGGCTTGAGGCATTCTTGGCACTTCACGACGCCGATCTCCTGGTCGAGCGGCTCTGCCCCGAACATCCTCATGTCTTTCGCGGAAAGCCACGCCGTTGGCGGAGAGAGTGGCGCGTCCATGCCTCCATGAGACGGAGGTGTCTGCGGCGAGACTTCCCAGGAGAATGGGGACGCGGGTGGTGAGGGGCTTGGCTTGAGCTTGAGTGTCATGGTGGTTGTGGCACAAGGCCTGACTTGGACTTGGATGTCCGACACGAGTCCAGTGGCAGTGCCGTAGTAGCCCACGTGGAAGATCAGACGCCCGCAGGGTTCGCAATTTGCCGACCAAGGCTCCCGTCCAGGAAAGGCAGGTGAAGCGTTGACGTCATGCGGAGATGTACGCGCTGATTGGACCGTGTCGATGACCCGGCTCGACGTTCATTTGGGGACCCCGCACGCGCGCGTCCAGGCCTTCTGCAAGTATAAAATCCGTCGCGTCCTTCTCCTCCCCCAGACGCGTTTCCCCGTCTCTTTCCTCGATCTTCACTCTCCAGCCGCCTTGTTCTTTCGCCATGCCCAAAGCTACAAGGAAAGCCAAGGCTGCGCTCGCCTCTGTGAAGATCCCCAAACCTAACCTGTCTCAGTCGAACGGGAGCTCGCCTCAGACACCCAAGACACCCAAGACACCCGCCGACGAGGGAATCGAGTTTTTTGAGTCCGTGGGCAAGACCGACCAGCCGATACGCGTTTATGA
This sequence comes from Pilatotrama ljubarskyi, assembly GCA_022385805.1. Lineage (NCBI taxonomy): Eukaryota > Fungi > Basidiomycota > Agaricomycetes > Polyporales > Polyporaceae > Pilatotrama > Pilatotrama ljubarskyi. Next base: position 101,108 of record MU277719.1, on the reverse strand, counting down.
ACTCCGTCTGGACCCAGATGGCGGGCCTAACAAAGATCGAGCTGTTGAGTAAACTTCCTCTCGCTTTCTACTCCGGCACGCGCGTTCGTAGTACACTGCCGCCATTATGCCCCTTGATTGTCTTGGGTTTTGAGTAACACATCTAACTCACAATCATAGTATATGCGTCTCCCTCCGGCTTACACGCCGTACGTCGTTCGCGTAACTCTTGACGCCGGTACGCCTGCCTCCAGGAATGGTGTGTTCAAGACGAACTTCCCTCTGAATGGCGGGCGTTTTTCGCGCGATCACTTCTCTGAGCGACGGTACGCCCATGAATTGCTATGACACTGCTTCTTTCGACCGATAGCCCACGGACAGGCTTCCTACGGATTTCTCCTCCCCCATTCAGATCGATCTGCCCATCTCGCATGCCGGCGCGTTTGTCTACTGGATCGAGTACGATGGCGACTCTCCTGGCACTCGTGTCAAGGGCCGCGAAGGGTATTTCAACATAGACCCTATCCTCAAGACCAAGGCTCGCACGCCTATTTTGTCCGGAGGCAAGGTTGCACCCGATGGCTCGTCTGTGAAACCGGACTACGTCAACATTCCCTTGGACGGACTGTCCATCCTGACGTTGGTCTCCAAGTGGATGGGTCCTGTGACGTCTTGGCGCGACTACTTCGCGGAGACAAGTGCTCGAGGCTACAACATGATCCACTGGACTCCGTTGCAGGAACGTGGAGAAAGCGACAGCCCGTACTCCATCCGGAACCAGCTCGTCTACGAGCCCTCGATGTTCCCGGGAGGCAAGAAGGATATCGGGTCTGATGGCGGCAAGGCCAAGGTGGAGGAGATGCTCAAGATCGCCCGAGAGGAATATGGTCTGCTCAGCCTCACCGACGTCGTGCTCAATCACACTGCGAACGACAGTCCCTGGCTTGTGGAGCATCCAGAAGCTGGTAAGGAAATCTATTGTAGAGGGGGCATGGGTGCTAACTACCATATGTCAATTCACAGGCTACAGTCCCGCGAATACGCCACACCTGACACCGGCTCTGGAACTTGACACGGCTATGCTCGAATTCTCCGCCGGCCTGCAGGCGGCGGGCCTCCCTACGACCATCATGTCCGAGCAGGACATCACCAAGCTCGTCGAAGCCTTCGACGCGTATCTCAAGGAACGGTCCCTGTGGCAGTACTACGTCCTCGACGTCATTCGTGAGCGGAGAGCGATCAAGCAGGCTCTAGACCGAGGAGACATCGCCCCGTGGTCAGGCCCCGACGTAGCTTACAAGACGGTCGTCGAGCTTGCGGAGATCATCCGTGACTCCGGCAAGATCGACGGGTTCAAGAAGCTCGAGAAGAGGTTCGGCACGCAGGTGGCTGGCCCCGTTGCAGCGGGTTTTGTCAAGGCCGCCTTCGTCAACCTTGGAGACGATAGCGAGTCCCTCGCAGACGCTTGGGTGCGCGTTGTTGACGTGCTCAATGTACCTCTCTACGAGGAATGGACCGAGGACACAAAGGTCGCGTTGGATAACATCCGCAACCGGCTGAAGTACACTCGCTTGGACGAGCATGGACCGAAGCTGGGACCCATCACGCCTCAGTGAGTTCAAACTTGAGCGATTTAGCTGAAGTGGTAGCTGACGCCCTTGTAGGCTTCCGCTCGTTGAGCCGTATTTCACGCGGCTTAAGAAGTCTGAGCCGGAGAAATACTCTCTCGCTAACAACGGATGGATCTGGAATGCAGACCCGCTCTCGAACTTCGCTCTGTGGCCATCAAAGGCGTATCTCAGGCGCGAGGTTATTGTCTGGGGCGACTGCGTGAAGCTGCGGTACGGCGACGGGCCTTCCTCTAACCCATGGCTGTGGGAGTACATGACGAAGTACGTGACTTCTCTCGCCGAGATCTTCGAGGGGTTCAGGATCGACAACTGTCACTCTACCCCTCTGCACGTCGGTGTCACCCTCTTGGATGCTGCCCGAGCTGTGAACCCCAACCTCTACGTCTGTGCGGAGCTGTTTACTGGGAGTGAGGAGATGGATACCATCTTCGTTAGTCGCCTGGGCATCAACAGCTTGATCAGGGAGGCGGGCAATGCTTGGGATCCCAAAGAGTTCTCGAGGTTGCTCTACCGTCATGGGCTGGGAAAGCCCATTGGTAAGTTGTGTCGAGCTCTCTCTTCCTCCTAGGCACTCATCTGCATTGTACTAGGGTCGATGGATGGCGCCTGCATGACGAGCAAGGCAGAACTCCCTCCTCCGACTGGAAAAGGCCCCACCCGCGACTGTGTCGTGATACCGCACAACGGCTCCGTCCCCCATGCTCTCTTCTACGACCTCACCCATGATAACGAGTCGTACCTGGACAAACGCTCTGCGGAGGATACATTGTCTACTGGCGCTCTGATCACATTCTCGTTCTCCGCCATTGGCTCCGTCAAGGGCTTCGACGATCTCTATCCCAAGCTCCTCAACCTGGTCGGCGAGCAGCGTAAATACGAGGTAACCAATCTCGGAGAGCGCAGTGGGATCGCCAAGGCGAAACGTCTCCTTAACGCGCTCCATACTGAGATGGCGCTTGGCGGATACGAGGAGGGTCATGTGCATCAGGAGAACGATGTGAGTGGGCTTTGGCTAACGTCGCGGGATCCTTGCTGACGGCGTAATCAAGTACATCGTGCTCCATCGAGTTCAACCGAACACCCAGAAGGGGTACATCCTGGTCGCTCACACCGCATTCCACAAGGGTTCTAAGGACCGTGGCTACAGTACGCTTCTCCTTCTCTCTCTGTCAACACATGCATCTGACACGCATATAGTCTCGCCGATCAAACTCCGGAGCACGAAAGTGAAGTTCGTCTACGGCGCATACATCGATATTCCTTCGTATGAAATTGACAAGGACCCCAATACTTTGCGTGGTCTTCCGGGGAAACTCGTCGACATGCCAGAAGTTGTGGTGCCTCAAGGGCTAGATGGCGAAGGCCCCTTCGCGGAGATCGTCGTCCCCGACTATTTCCCTCCCGGGAGCTTCATGGTGTTCGAGACCCAACTTCAGGGTCTGGACAGCACCCTCGATGCATTCTGCTCCGAGGGCGCTGAGACTGCGTTCGGCAACCTCAACCTCGTTGATCTTAACGTCGTCCTACATCGTGCTGAGGGAGAAGAGAGGGATGCCACAGACGGCGAGATCGGGACTTACGCCGTCCCTGGTCTTGGCAACTTGGTGTACTGCGGCCTGGAGGGCTGGATGCATCCGCTCCGGCACATCATGCGATACAACGACCTCGGCCATCCCTTGTGCGCTCATCTGCGCGAAGGTACCTGGGCCTTCGATTATGTCCACAATCGTTTATTCAAGTAAGTGACCACTCTGGCTCACTAGCGCGATGCCTGACAATCTCTGCCACAGGCAAGTCGATGTCTTCCCTGCACTGGCGCACCCTGCGAAGTGGTTCCAGGAGCGTTTGGAGCGTGTAAAGCAGACGGTCCCGCCATTCTTGAGGCCGAAGTACTTCGCAATCATCATCTCTGAGGCTTACAAGGCGGCTCGTCGGGCAGCCATCGAGCAGGCGTCGAATTTCGTTTCCAGTGGGCACGACTTCACGCAGAACCTCGCTCTTTGCTCTATCCAGATGCACGGGCAGGTGAAGTCTGCGTCTCTCGATCCCGGCAAGCCGACGCCTTCATTGGCTGCCGGGCTGCCGCACTTTGCCGCAGGTTGGGCGCGGTGCTGGGGTCGGGACGTATTCATCTCCCTTCGCGGCCTGTTCCTCACCACTGGCAACTTCGACGGGGCAAAGGCACACATTCTCGCGTTCGCGTCTACGTTGAAGCATGGTCTCATCCCCAACCTCCTCGACTCCTTGCGGAACCCTCGGTGAGTGTCGCCGATCTCCCCGAAATGTACGGTTCAGCTGACGCATGCCCAGGTATAACTCCCGTGATTCGCCCTGGTGGATGCTGCAGAACATCCAGGACTACGCGAAGAGCGCCCCTGGTGGACTGTCGATCCTGTCTGAGTCTGTCAAGCGACGGTTCCCCAAGGACGACACCTGGGTGGCCTGGAACGACCCTCGCGCGTACGCCTACTCGAGCACGATCGCGGAGATCATCCAGGAGATCTTGCAACGCCACGCTGACGGCATCCATTTCCGAGAGTACAACGCTGGACCGAACCTTGACATGCAGATGCGCGACGAAGGCTTCAACATCGACATCCAAGTTGACTGGAAGACTGGACTCATCTTCGGCGGAAACCGCTACAACTGCGGCACGTGGATGGACAAGATGGGCGAGTCTGAGAAGGCGGGTAACAAGGGCTTGCCCGGTACCCCGCGCGACGGTGCCCCTGTCGAGATAACAGGTCTCCTCAAGAGCACGCTGCGGTGGTTGGATGAGCTGTCCAAGGCGGGCAAGTTCCCGTTCAAGGGCGTCGAGGCAGAGGGTACGTCCTGACAAAAATGACATACCGGATACGAGGCTGATGTTCTCTCCTAGTCGACGGAAAGAAGCGCCTTGTCACCTTTAAGGAGTGGAACGACTTGCTCCAGTCGTCGTTCGAGAAGTGCTATTATGTACCCACTGGTAAGTTCCGTCGTAGACGGGGATCGTTGTTAGACTGAGACGGCCTCCAGATCCCAGCGAAGACGTCAAGTACAACATCAACTCAAGCATCGTCAACCGGAGAGGCATCTATAAGGACGTATATGGTTCTGGACCTGGTAGGGAGTGGTCGGACTACCAGTTCCGCCCCAACTTCCCGATCGCCATGACGGTCGCGCCAGAGCTCTTCGATCCCGAGCATGCGCTGGGCGCACTCAGGCTCGCCGATCAAGTGCTTCGTGGCCCGTTGGGTATGAAGACGCTCGATCCTATCGACTTGCAGTACCGGCCGTACTACGACAACGCCAACGACGGCACCGATCCGTCGATCGCGAAGGGCTGGAACTACCACAATGTATGTACCAACGCATATACCGCGTCTCGCTGCTTCTGACAGTTGCATCTAGGGTCCGGAGTGGGGCTGGCCGCTTGGCTACTTCTTGCGTGCATATCTTTACTTCGACACCAAGGTCGGCGTTGGCAAGACTGTGAGTGCTAGAAACAGCCGGCGAGACAATGTCGCTCACGTTTGATACAGGACCCTACCCAGACTCTTCACCACCTCCACCGCATCCTGCTCAAGCCTCGTGAGCACATCCAAAAGGACCCTTGGGCTGGAATCCCAGAGTTGACGAACAAGGATGGCGAACACTGCCCTGACTCCTGCAACACCCAGGCGTGGAGTGCGAGCTGCTTGCTCGACTTCTTGGAGGAGGTGCACAAGATGAGTGCCAAATTGGGTTAATGGACTAGGGCGGACGATGTATCACTAGAGTGTAAGCTTCCTGTTTTACCTGCACACGTTTCGCAACGTAGCATCAGCATTGTCGTCTCATACAACATAGTGCGGGTTTATGCCAGTATTTGCATCTGTAGCAACCTCCCCTCTGTGCCACCACTGCCTCATGAGATACCGTATACACGTCTCAGAATGACATTCCCCTCTCAGATTCCGATACCACCATGCTCTCTCCGCATGTGCGCGTACACGCCCCTACTGCTGTCGATGTCTCTGAAGGTCTTCATACAGACCCAACACATGTGAGTCCCGCAACGTTCGCAGCGCATATGATTGCATCCACCACTCTTCTCCAGGTCTATGCCACAGCTGGGACATGCCTTGACGTCGTGTTCGTCTCGCCAACGCTGGAAGGACTCGTTTCCACCCGATGTCCGGTCCTTGTATTCCGCGCAGCTGAGGCCTTCGTGAGACTCGACATTGCATGACGCACAGATTTGCGCAAGGCAACAAGGACAGCGGACTACTGTGTCGTCCTTGTCCGAGCGGTAGATCGTTTGGCAATCCGCTGTCGGGCAGTACTTGTACTCCTGCGGCCGGGTATGGATATACGCGAGGAACGTGGCGTCCAGGAGACGCTCTTCTTCTCCAGGGGATAGAAGCGCGCGAACGGTATCGAGAGGGATACCGAGCCTGCAATCTGCGGCGGCCCCGTTGTCTGTCGTGGCTCCCGCCAAGCAAAGTGCGGCAGTCGCGCCCACGCCTCCAGCGGAGTGAGCGACCGATCCGAGATAGTGTTGCAAACAGGAACGGCAATACGTGTGTCCGCACGGCAGCGTGACCGGCTCTGAGACGTCGCAGAAGCATACAGGGCAAGGGGTGTCGTCCGTAGAGGTGCGTACGGTCGGATCTGAGGGCTCCCGGAGCACAATCGCCCGTGCTGCGCGGATGCCTGCACCCTCACCGCGCAGGATGAGACGCCTGCGCACGATGTCGAGGAATGCGTTCTCGCCCAGTGAGTCTTGGACCTCCCGGAAGCCACCGTGGAGCATCCGGCGGAATGCCTGCTCGTCGAGCTCGACGACATGTTCCTCGGCCTCCAGCTCCTTGGCCTTCTCGATAATTCGTCCCCTGGCGATTGCGCGACGGTTCTGGCTACCGAAGAGGTGAATCGTGCGTCGGCGATTGTCGCACTGCACAAAGAGTGGCGAATCCGACTTAGACATGAGACCCTCCAGGAATGCCCGTCCACCTGGCGCTGCGAAGTGCTCGTGCCATAACACATGGCCCTCTTCGTCGCGCACGACGTCTCCCTTGAGCATGCCCTCGAGCTCTTTCTTCAGACGGCCAAGCGCCCTCGCGTCGGACCCGTACGCACGCAGGCAGACGCGCTCCAGTTCCTCGCCATTCTCTCCCTTGTCGTAGTAGCGCAGCTTGCACGTCTCCAACGCATCGCGGAGGGCGTCGATCTCCGGGCGGAGCGCGGCGAACTGGGCGTGCGGGAGCATGTACTTGATGGAGTGGATGTGCTCGAGGAAGATCTGGCTGCCGCGGAGCACAGACTGGCGCGAGCTGTTGAGCGCGGTCACTGCTTTCTCCGCGGCGTCGCGGTCCGCGAACTGCACGAAGGCGACGAGCTTCGACTTGCTCGAGCGTGCGGGGTCGGGAGGGATGAAGTCGAAGGACTCGAGCGAGCCGTATTCCGAGAGCAGCGAGCGCAGCGTCTTGACCGACTCGTCGACAATGAAGCTGGGGCGGCCCTTCGTGACAGAGGTCGCACGGCAGATCTTCTTCAGGTCCGCCAGGGGGGCATCGAGCGGGAGCCCCTTCAGCTCAACCGAGAACGACGTCCGCTGGTTCCGCGACGGGGTCTGAAAGGACGCGCGGATCGTGCACTTCCCGAAGGGCATGCCGTCTAACCGCGCCGCCTCCTCCTTGGCCCGCGTGAGGCCGCTGTAGTGCGCCCACGCCGTCAGGCTCGGCGCGAACCAGGTCAGCTTCGCCTTGGTGCTGCGGAGGATCGCGGTGCCGCTCTCCGCGGCGCGCAGCTCCAGCGTCGCGGTGATGGCGGGGCCTCCACTGCGCTTCTGCACGAGGGGGGCTTTCTCCGTGATGACCAGCGCTGCACGCGCTGCATCTGCGGGCGCGAGGTACTCGACGTGGGCGGACGGCCGAGAGTGCGCGTCGCGCGCGGGGTTGAGGATGACGCTCTTAAGCGGGCCGAAGCGCTCGGCGAGGGCGATGAGAGAGGCATGCGTGGTTGACACGGGGAGGTCGCGGATGACGATGCAGGGAGACTCGAACGCGGTGGTGATGGCCTGAACGGCTGCTCCCGGTCCGTAGACGACCGTGCAGCCGAGCTTGGTGCGGGTGACCGTGGTGTTATCAGTGTCAACTCGCTCTTCGATTTCTGCCTGGTCCGGGACCTCCTGCACCTGGGATTATGAGCAAAAGTGCAAGCAGTAGGAGATAAGTGTACCCTCGCTTCTGTCTTCGCCGTGTCGCGGCGGATTGCATCAAGAGAGGGCTGAGCGGCTGGGCTCTAGGATGGGCACGTATGAAAGATGCTCTCGCCGCCATAAGGGTAATGCTTACTGGTAGGGGGACGAGCGGCGGAGTTGACGCCTCGGCTTTGTGGCGACCCTGAGCTTCATTCGCTGGATGAGGGTAAGGACATGTGTCGCCCTTCGTGCATCTTCCCTGTAGAAAGAATTTGCAAGGGGCGATGGCCGTAGAAGATAGTGCAGCGGGGACGAGAGGAGTGTACACTGGGTGTCGAGGATATCGGTCACCGGCAGAGTCTAGCTGAGCGTGAGGGAACGGGCAAGCAGCGCCCTTGCTGCATCTTCCCTGCGCGTAGAATTTGCAAGGCGCAAATGGAGAAGCAGAGGTGATCGAGCCTCCTGAGGTCACGACACCAGTAGGAGAGAACCGAGCGGGCGTGAAGGACGAGGCCTTTGGCGAGAGCGCACTCGGAGGGACATTCGGGTTGACGATGGACACCCGATGGTCGTACTTGCATTTTTCTCCGTAGCGGCAGAGCCCCCGCTGGTAGAATTCGCATAGTGGAACGGCATCGGGTTGGGCTACCGCAGCACCAGAGAGGAGCTTTCCGGGATCGGGCACGCCTGCGAGTTCTGTGCCAGTGTGAGCATGCGAGAATCGGCACTGGTCACCTTTGGCACATCGGCCTTGGGCATGGTAGATGCAAGGCTGAGCTGTGATGTAAGAGAGCATGATTATCTCCAGGCATGAGATTGGGAGAACTCACCGGCCGGGAGAGGTATATGAGGAATGTGAGAGGCGTCTAGCGTGACCTCGCAGGCAGCCTCGAGGTTGTAGCACATGATGAGCATGCGTGGAAGAAGTCGTTCATTGTTTAGAGTGGGACAAATCCCTTCCGAAGACAGGGTCACTGCGGCGCTGTATGCCTCGTCCTGGAGTGACTTGGCTCGGAAGCTGAGGAGTATTTCGTCGTATGTCGTTTGTACCCACCGCCATCATGCCAGTGAATACCGGCGTATCCTCCCCGATATCCTTGTTAGACAACGTGCCTTGTTCTCATCGTCGCGTGCTCCCAGCTTGGCCACCAGTACCGGGGTCGACGTCACGTGGACGCGGTTCGACGCGTCGGTGGCGGGTGGTTATTCGGCTGCGCGGTGGCTGACGCGACGGAGGCTGGTGTCCATAGATCTGGCCTTTGCACGGAACCGTAAAGATGAGCGCAAGGAGTGGCACGCCTTATCTCGGTATTCCTCCTCAAGATGGCGACCTCCAGCCCAGCCCCCGATGCTCACGCTCCTCGACGCACCGGCCGCGACGGCGACCCAAAGATGATTGGCTTGTGGAAGGTGGGCAGGACCATCGGAAAGGGCAGCTCAGGTGCGAACAATATGCGTGCAGCCAGGGCTATTGCTGAAGATGCCCGCCAGGTCGCGTCAGGCTGGCACGGCACACAAGAACAGGCCAATATGCGGCCGTCAAGATCGTCTCCAAGACCGCCCTGCTCCACTCCCGCATGTCGCTCTCCAGCCTCGGCGACGAGGCCGAGCGCATCCTCCACAGCATCGAGCGCGAGATCGTCATCATGAAGCTCATCGACCACCCCAACATCATGCGCCTCTACGACGTCTGGGAGACCTCCACCGAGCTCTACCTCATCCTCGAGTACGTCGAGGGCGGCGAGCTCTTCGACTACCTCTGCAACAAGGGCCGCCTCCCCGCCCCCGAGGCCCTCGCCTACTTCCAGCAGATCATCACCGCCATCGACTACTGCCACCGCTTCAACATCGCCCACCGCGACCTCAAGCCCGAGAACCTCCTCCTCGACCGCGACCGCAACATCAAGGTCGCCGACTTCGGCATGGCCATCTGGCAGTCCAAGGGCAACATGCTCCAGACCGCCTGCGGCAGCCCCCACTACGCCGCGCCCGAGGTCATCATGGGCGACGCCTACGACGGCACCGCCTCCGACATCTGGTCCTGCGGCGTCATCCTCTACGCCCTCCTAGCGGGGCGCCTCCCGTTCGACGACGAGGACCTGCCCACGCTCCTCGAGAAGGTCAAGATCGGCAAGTACACGATGCCGTCCGACGTCCCGCCCCGCGCGCAGGACCTAATCCGCCGCATGCTCACCAAGGACGTCCGGAAGCGCATCACCATCCCCGAGATCCTCCGCCACCCGTTCTACACGAGCCAGATGCCCAAGCCGATGAGCTGCGACATTCCCAAGCTCGACGAGATCGCGCGCCCGCTGAAGAGCGCGGACGAGATCGACCAGGACATCTTTGCGAACCTACGCACGCTGTGGCGCGGGATGCCCGACGAGGCGATCGTGGCACGGCTCACGGACGAGAAGCCAACGTGGGAGAAGGGCGTGTACCATCTGCTCGTGCAGTACCGCGCGAAACACCTGGAGAACTACGACGAGGAAGAGGAGAGGCAGGCGGCAGCGAGGAGAGCGAAGAAGCGCAAGGCAAGGCGGCTAGCGGAGGTGGAGGAGATGGAGCAGACGCTAGCTGAGCTGCCACCGCGCACGGGTCCACCGACACCTTCGCGCGCGGGGGCGAGGATGCGCATCCCAGACGGGTCTCGGTCGCGCTCACCCTCACCTTCCCCAGGTCCCAGTCGAGTGCAGCCCTCCACTCTCGGGCCCGCGACACCCGCTATAGCGAGTCCCGCGATGTCCCCAATGACCTCTACTTGCGCCTCGAGCGCAGCCTCACCACAGCTCTCCGCCCTCTCACCTCAATTCCCCCTGCCCACGCTCCAGATCCCCGAAGTCGAGGACGTCCGCGTACAGCAGTTCCTCCAGCAGATCGTCCAGCACCTCGCCGTAATGCAGTCCGGCACGCCCGTCCGTGAGCGGGGCGACTACGACGACGTGTTCGCGCCGCTCAACACAACCTCCGGGCCTCGCTCATCGCAGAGACAGGGACACCAGCAACAACGGCAGTTCGGCACCCAACTTCAAGGCCAGGCCGACACAGACGATGACGCGGATCCCTTCGAGATCGTGGAGGTGCCCCACGAACAGGGCACGCGACCGCTGAGTATCCGGAGACGACCATCCAAATCCAAAGGCGACAAGGAAAATACGTCTAGCGTGCCGCACCTCTCTCTTAAGGCCGACATCCTACCCGAGCGCAAGGCCTCGCACCGTAGCAGCACAACCGCCGCCTCATCCTCAACCGCGACACCCAAAGCCAGACACGGCCACCTCCTCGAGCCCTCTGCGAATACCGCTCGCGGGCGCCTGCAGAAGCGACGAGGAGGCGAGCGCTCCCCCGGCCCAGCCTCGCCCGCCTCCGCGTTCTCCACCGGCTCGTCGTCCTTTGCACTCCCCTCGACGCCCAAACGACGCTGGTTCGGCGCGCTGTTCCGCATCCGCCCAGCGAGCTACCGCTTGCTCTCCACGCAGGACGCGGCGCACACGCACGCGACGATCCGCCGGCTGCTCGAGGACATGGGCGTCGCCGTCTCCGTGGGAGGCTACGCCGCGGGGTCGGACGCGCTCGTCCTGCGGTGCGTGCTCGCCGACTCTCGCGAGCGCGAACGGGACGCCGGAGGGGACGGGGCGGCGAGCAGTGTGATGGCGGCGGTGCGCGGGGTACGGTTCCGCGTAGAGATCCGGAGGCCGGGCGCGCCGAGCGAGGCGGCGGGGTATCCGGTGATGCTGCAGCTCGTCCTGGAGAAGGGCGCGACGAGCAGCTTGAAGCTGATTTACGCGCGGCTGAGGAGGGAGTGGGATCTGGACAGCCCGCCGGTGCCGTGCGAGGACGTGGCTGCAGCCGCGACTGGACGGGGAGTGGAAGAAGATGAGAGGTTCGTGGAGGTTGTATATGCGAATTAGATCGTTGGGTGGCAGGCGATTCCTTGATATTCCTTCATATCTTATGTAGAAGACTGACAGACCACGTTCCAAGCAGCCTTCGTGCATGAAGCGAGCATAAACCTGACCTGATAGAGCATGTAATATATCGATACATCTGGGGCAGAGATGAGAACAACCGTGCTGTACTATAAACACGGGTGCGAACGTACCAAGCATACACCGAGAGCAAGCCCCACTCAAAACCAAAGCCCCTGCAAAGCCCCTGCATCATACCCCATCCATCGTTTGGATGGTCGAGGAGAATCTTGATGGGGGCTCGAGGAGCAGAGGCGCCTCGTCCGTGTCCATCGCCTGCGCCTGCTCCTCAGCCGCCGCTTGCTGCTTCCTCTCCTCCTCGCGCTTCAGCAGCGGGTGCTGCCCTACCCGCGAGACGATGACCGTCTCGGGGGACTCGCTCGATATCCGGACGAAGCGCAGCTGCTGAATGTACGCAGCTTCTTTCTGGTCCCACTTGCGGAAAAGCTCGACGTTCAGCGGGTGCGTCAGGTCGATCACCTCTGTCTTGCGCGTAAGCCCTCGTTGGGTCGCGCGATTATGAGGAGGAACTCACCCATGCCCGTACGATACAGCTCCGTTTCCCGTAGCTTGTGCTCCTCCAGCTTGAGCTCCTTCGCGCTCTTCGGCCGGCCCTTCCGCCGCGCGGCCTTCTCCGCCTCGATCTCCTGGTCATGTCGCGCAAGCCATATATCCCGCACGACGAAGTGCAGCTCCTCCAGGGACAAGACACCGCCTTCTGGGGGCAGCGCGTGGTAGAAGAAGCTGTATATGCTGACTGCACATGCAGAATGCATGTGAGAACCTCTGAAGAAACGGTGGACTCTGATTTGTGAAGTGCAAACCTTGGGTTCCCTGCTTCTTGGATCGTTCCTTTGCGAGCTCGACGAGCTTGCTCTTGCGCAGCTGCGTGCGGACGAGCTGGCCTGCTTTTCGCGATTGGGGGTGGAAGACCTTCTCCTTCTTCCCGCCGCCCGTTTTCGTTCCGGCCGTTTTTGATGGTGCCATTGTTCAATAGAGGTGAGCGTGCAGAAGAGATCGCAACGCCGCCGGGTATAGAGCAAGGAGATTGGGAAGGGTTGCAAGGGGACAACTACCGTGTAGCAGTACTGTTCTGCCTCTTTGCTGCATCTTGCAGCATCGAAATATTCGCCGATCACCGCCACGTGGGGTTCCGAATTTGGCAAGGGACGTGGTTCGTTACCGCCGCCCGACCTCCTCCTCTTGCTCTTCGACCCCGTCCCCCACCACTGCGGTCTCTGCGCGTTCTCTCATAACTTGGATCTGGTTCACGCTGTTCTTGATTTTTTTTGGCTTGACACTACACTCCTGGATTAAATGGTGTTATCACAACCAAGTTCTCCTGTTCTCAAGGCGCGCAGGGAAAGAAGGAGGCTATACTCCAGGATTCTCTACGGTGTTCTCGCTGTCGTCTCGAGCATCTGCTTCATCCGCTATGTCTTACTTGAGAGTCGCCTCCGATACAAAAGCATCAAAAACAACGCTGACCCTCCTGTCCACGTGATACACGTTGCCCCTCCCTCTCGGCAGCCACCCTCTCATTCTCAGGCATTGCACTCCAATCTATCGTTTTCCCAAGCACATGACACCATCCCGGCGTCTCTACACAAGCAGAAATCGGTGAAACCTGAAGCATTGCATTTGGCTGCTGTACTCCTCGTCACACCAGAAACTATCTCGAACCTGGATGTTCATCTGCGCACGCTCCTCGCTACACCCGCTGCCCTCACGCAACTCGTCATCCTTACCCCTCGACAGCAGCATGCCGACACACGACGTCTCGTACAAGCTGGCCTTTCGGGCGATGACGAAGTGGACGTGGAAATCTCTATCGAGCTTTGGTCAGGGGTGGAACAAGGCGCAGCTATCCTTCAAGCAGCTCGAACGCTCTCTGCCGACTGGGTGCTGCTACTGGATGAAGATGGACTACAAAGCGTCGACAGCGCGACACGCGATAGGCTGCTCCTCCGGACTCGACCTTCCGAGGCACTGCCCCTTGGCCCGCGAGGTGTCGACTACTACTTGGACGGCATCACCTGCATCACGCCTTCTCTCACTCTGCGTCGAGCCGCTTACCTAGTGCCTCCGATGGTGTTGCCGGTAGAACTCCTTCCACCCGTTCTCGACGTGACATCTGGCGTCGATGCGTGGACTTTCTTGGGCGACTACGTCTCGCGCTCTGAACTCAGTCTATCTGGCGGCTTAGTGCTTGGTTCTCCTCATCTCTCCTCTGCGGAATGGTGTTCTCGGTATGCTCCGAGAGGCCTGAATGGCCATCGACTCCCGATTCATGTTCGCCCCAATCTATCCCCGATTCCACCACATGCCAGTTCCCACACCGACTTACACCGCGATACCCATCCCGGAACCTTTTTCCTCGTGACTTCTGCCCATGATACAGTGCACGTCTTCCCGCTAGCCTGCAGGCTTCTGCGCCAAGGTCATCATGTCACTGTCCTTCTACTGGATGTCATTGAGGATCCCGTTGACTCAGGATGCGCTTTACCCATACGGTCCGCCTCTATGTCACCATTTAAAGACGGGGATGGCCCATGGTCTACGCACTCTTGGGACGATGTGATACCTCGTCATGCGGACATTATCTTCTCAGTAGGGGTATCTGAGGCACTTCTTCCGCTCAAGGCCATTCTAGCTTCTGAACACCCATCCGCTGTCCATATACGCATCCCTCGCGGTGATCTGCCCTATACGGATTGGATGGGAACACTGAACCTGGACGAGTGGAAGAGTAAGCGTCGTCGCTCATCTCTCAGGCGCTGGTTACTCATATCGCGATAGACTGGCATGTTCCACGAATCGAGCTATCGGTCATCACAAACGACAGGCCGCATTCTCTACACCGTCTTTTGTCTTCTCTCCAGGAAGCGCGGTACTTTGGTGACGCCTTGGACCTACGGATTAACATCGAGCAGACTGCCGATCCTGAGACTCTGCAGATGGTCAGTGAGTATCCGTGGAGGCATGGAAGCGTCTTCCTCCACCATCGCGTCACACACGGAGGGCTCATGACTGCGGTCGTCGAGTCCTGGTACCCCAAGGGTAATAACCATTACGGCCTCATTTTGGAGGACGACGTCGAGCTATCGCCACTGTTCTACGCGTACCTCAAAATGTCGCTGCTCCGATATCGGTGAGGCAACGCCCCACCATCATTCGCTCAGGCATGCACTGACACTCCCGTCCAGCTACGGCAAACCTGAAGACCGCTCCTCACATCTCTTCGGCATAAGCCTGTATCAGCAGAAGAACCTCGAGCTACGCCCTGACGGCAGGCACCTATTTGACGCGAGCAAAGTATTCAGGACTGCCGGTCTGCCACATCCGCACACTCCGTACCTCTCCCAGATACCCTGCAGCTGGGGCGCGCTCTACTTCCCCGAGCAATGGCGCGAGTTCCACGCCTACCTCGTCACACGCCTCTCCGAGGACGTCTGGCCCATCGGGCAGACCGTCGTACCCGACGTGCGTTCGAACAGGTGGACGCGCTCGTGGAAGAAGTACTTCATCGAGCTCGTCTATCTGCGCGGATACGTGATGCTCTACCCTAACTACGCAGATTACGTCTCGCTGTCGACGAACCACCTCGAGGTTGGCTCGCACGTCAAGGACGTGCCGAGAGAGGTCTACCTGCGGAAGAAGAAATTGTTCAACCTTCCGCTGATGCGTTTGCCACCAGCAGACGACAATGCGGGTCCTTCGGCCACTGGCTTGCTTGACATCCCCGATGGACACCTGCCGACATGGAGCTCCCTACCCGTCCTCGACTTGCTCGGGGCAATCGTCGACCAGGAGACGATCTCCCACAGGGGAGCCAAGCGGCGGGCGGAGCTGACGAGATGCGAGGAGTCGCCCACAATGCCCTACGACGTCCGCGAGTTGCTCTGCACCAAATGAGCTGACTCTCGACAGCGACGACAGCTTGGATTCGACTTTACGAGATAGGAAATGGGGATGGAGCGTACGAACAGCTAGTCTACAGTACTGGATGTGTAATCCGACCATGATATTTGACAACACGCAAGAGCACTCGGAGCGAAACACGAGATAGTGTACACCTTACACCGCGATCTGAGAACTGTCCAGCCCGAGCGCGTGCAGGAACAGGTTCACGTTCGACAGGCGCAGCCGCCGGCGCTCCTCGCTCTCGACGCCGAGCCCCTTCGTCGCCGTCGTCACATTCTCGAGCACGACCTCGCGCAGGCCGGTGACGAGGGCGGACTGCTGCGCATCGTTGGCGCTGCACGCGAGCGAGGCAAGGAACTGCCAGACTGGCTGGTCGATCATGTCCGAGTTCGGCACGCTCGTGAAGTTAACGCCTGACAGCACGCCCAGACGTACTGAGGGGAACAGTAGAGGCAGCTGGGGTCTAAGCAGCTCGAAGAGGTGGTTGTAGAGGACGTTCCTGCAGAACAACCACTGGTGAGCACTGGGTTGGCCGGCAAGATAGACGAGGGACATGTACCATTCCTGCAGCTCATGAGGGGCAGGGGGCTCCTCCACTTCCGACCCGTTGGCTACGTTCTGCAAGATGACTTCCGCCCTGCTCAAAAAGAGAGTGAGGAGTGCGATGCCAGGCTGTCCCTGGATGTCAGTGGTCTGGGTGACTCTGCATGCAATTGCAGGCGTACCCTTGTCCGCGCCATGGCGGCAGCGTCGTTATCGTTCAGCAGCAGACCAAGGAGGCCGTGGACAAGCCTCAAGGGCGCCTTCGCGATGACAGGAAGAATGCTCTGCACCACGCTGCCCAGGAAGGCCTGGGTCTGTGTCTCAAGGTCCTTGATCTCCCGGGTCTCCTCGAGCGTCTCCAGCTCTGGCGCATGGACGACCACGTCGAGCTGCGAGAAGCATGCCACGATCAGCGTCAGGACCACCTGCATGCGACTGTTGTCGAGCAGGCGCGCTACACGCGGGAGTAGCTTCTTGCCCTTGATAGGCGTGATGAGGGAGACGAATGGGTGAGGTTTGCTACGCAATCTGTCAGCTATACTGCAAGTTTGGACGCCATCAGCAAACCTACCTGGTCTCAAGAGGCGCACTGACCATCAGCTTGTCGAACAGCTGGTCGATGAGAGTGCTGCATTCCTGGGTCCTGTGGAAGCAGTCAGAACTGCTATGACGTCGTTTCACTGAGGTTGTACGAACCACTGCTCGAACTCCTCCACCTCCTCAGGAGGGGGCTGGTCGCGCCTGCGCTGCTCGAGGTCGAGCACGAGGTCATACAGTTGCTCCAGAACCACCAAGGCTTCCCGGTGCGTCAACGGTTCCCTTCCGATCGAGCCAGTGAACTGCATGCACAGATCAGGAAAATACATCCTAGGGCGTCGCACATACACTCACGTTGGATGCGTTCCCAAGGGCCTCACGTCCGATCTTAGCAGCTTCACGCGCAGCACCCTCACCCTCCTCCTTGGCCTGTGTAGCATCGGTCTTGGAGATATGTGCGTGGGATACTGTGGGAGACGTAGAGGCGTTGCTCGAATCGACCTGGAGCAGTTGACGCGGAGCGGCTTTGTAGCTGCGGCCGGCGGTCCTCCCCAAAGCGCCCTGCAAGTTGTTGAGGGCTAATAGAGTAGTCAGTGATAGACCGATAGACGACGCCGGAGCTCAACCTACACGTCTTCTCCTTTTCCCTCATCCTCGCGTTATTGACGATGCGCTCGACTTGTGCCTCCATGCGCTGCATGGCGCTCTGACGACGACCAGGCACTTTCTGACCGAGACCGAGACCAACGCCACCACCGGAACCAAACTTCAGGACGCGATCCTCAGAAGTCGGGAGACCCATACGGGACCGAAGGATTGCGCCATACACCTGGGCGTAGAAGTCGTCCGCATATGGATCTTGAGTGACCAGTTGGGAGACTTGGATACGCGTGATGAAGTCCTTGTCCGATTGCGTCATCAAGTCATTATAACGAGACTGGGAGGGCGTATGAGTGACCGGCACGACGTAAGGGTATCGAGGGAACATACCATGTGTGCGATCTTATCGAGCTTGCGCTTGCGCTTCTCCTCCATCCGCTCGGCCTCCATGATCTTGCGCATAGCCTCGACACGGAGCAGCTCCTGCATCTCGCGAGACTGGCTGGCTTCGCGCTCGGGAAGCCCTCCACCCTGCATGGTCCGAAGGAACTCCGCTTGAGCCATCTCGGCGAGAAGCCGCTGCTGCAGCTGGATGTCCTGCGGAAGGTACTGCAGGTTCTGCCCGAACGGAACGTCGGGAGGTGCCGAAGACGCCATGAGCGCGGGCGACTGTCGGCCAATGCGTCGTGCCCGGTCGTTGAATGCGGGACTGAGCCCACCGGAGTTGAGACGCTGATGAATGAGATGACTGTGCATGAGCTCGTTGACACCGGCCTGCATCTGTTGTTGTTGCAATCGGTGCTGCTGCTGTTGACGCTCGAGTTCCTCGAGCTTGAGCTGCTCCTGCAACTCGAGAAGCTGTTGGCGTTGCTGACGCTCTCGCTGCTCTTGCATCTCCAGGAGTTGCCGCTGTTGCTGCTGCTGAAGTTGAAGTAGATGAATTTGATGCTGCTGTTGCTGTTGATGGAACCGCGGCGACTGGGAGTGGGGATGCATACGAGGAGGGGGAGTCGAGGCTGCTTGTTGAGGACCAGGAAGCGAACGTTGGGCCGGGGCGCGTGAAGGGGATTGCGGTACACTGTGTGGCGGGCCCTGGGGGAGCGACCGCTGCTGCTGCATTTGCTGCTGGAGCTGGAGCTGTTGAAGCTGCTGCTGGGTCTGCAGAAGCAGTAGCTGCTCTTGTTCCTCTTGCAGACGATGCTGCTCTTCTTGTAGCCGAAGCTGTTGCTGTTGCTGTTGCTCTCGGTGCTGAGCAGCGGCCGCAGCCAGCATCTCCCGTTCAATTTCCTCTAGAGTATGTACTCCCTTGTGAAGATCAGCTCCGAGGGTCAGACTAGCAGGCTTCTGGGCGTAGGTCGGTTGCTGCGAGGACGTCCCGGGACCTTGCTTGTTAACGGGCGTGCGGTCGTGTGCTCTGTTGGGGCCATTGCTCCGAGGCAAAACGGAGAAGGGCGACTTGTTGCTCCATACAGCATCGAGATGAGACGAGTGGGCTACGTGCAAGAGATGAGGAAGCGGATCAGGACAAAAGCGCTGCACACCATACAGGGTCCGGTCTCGATGTTTGTTTGCGTCTTCTGCGAGGCTTGGGAAGTCTGTTGCTCCGACTGAGAGCTCTGTCTCTGGAGAGATTGAGCGGTCTGAGGTGGTGGAGGCTTCTCATGCTCAGGCAACGCCGTGCCGGAGAAATCGAAGTCCTTTCCTGTAGACACCACGTCGGGATGATGATCCATGCCAGACGAGCTAATTACTCACCGACGGGCCCTGCAATGCCAAATGTTTCGTCGTTGAGCTCGTCGCCACCCTCCTGGAGCGCATCTCCCAATCCGTCATAGCCCTCCTCGCCCCAGGTGTATACCGCTAGATCCTCCTGCGGTGCGGTCGAGAGTCCGCCTTCGAGAAACTTGCGCTTTTCATTCTCGAGATCGCTGCTCTGTTCAAAGCCGAAGAAGGACATCCGACCAGCAAGAAGGACACCAGAGACAAGTTTCCGCACGCCGGGCGAGGCGCGGGCTCTGATGCGACCTGCGGTAAGGACAAGTGATCATCGCTCAATCGATAACTGGTTATCCGCCAATATAGCGTAGAGTTATCCGCCAAAATCCTCCAGCTTTATTGTGCCTTGTAGGTCCACCCACGTCGCGTGGCGTCGCGGGGCACTGCGACTTAGCCACAACCACCAGGAGCGCTGTTATAGGCGCGTCAATGCAACTTGCAATTGTATCGTCTTCTCTTTCTACCATCATCAGCTGCCTGAACATAGCACGGCCCCCAACTAGCTAGCATCCTGCAGAAGCCGTGAAGTGATCTGCAGCTTCAATCTCTAGACCGCCACAATGCAGCCAACTCCGGCTCCCTCGTCACCTCCTTCGTCTCAGCTGTTGCCACCCGCTGTGGCTGCTGAAGGACACCCCATCGACTATCCGGCTCCTCCGAAGAACAAGGGCAGTGCACCCTTTCACGTCTTAGTAGCTCTCTTCGAAAAGCTCCAGAGCGAAAGAAAGCCTGAGAAGCGACGGAAGTTGCTCGCCTCTTGGTTCAACGTATGTTGCTGAGCCGCTTGAGGCTGCTGAATGCTCATGTCACGGTCCTATAGCATTGGCGCCAAGAGATAGGCTATGACCTCTATCCAGTGCTGCGATTGATCCTTCCCCAAGTGCGTCTCGCGCATTTGTGAGAGCAAGGTTGCGGACTTATCACCATACCCATAGAAAGACCGCGAGCGTGCAGTCTACGGGCTGAAGGAGAAGAACCTAGCGAAGGCCTATATCAAGCTCATACCGCTAGGGCGCCACGACCCGGACGCCATAAGGCTGCTCAACTGGAAGAAGCCCACTGAACGAGACGTACGCCACTTGTCCTTGATGCTGGCTCATGCAAGTTTCCTGACTGCGGTTGCGCACGGTAGCGTGCTGCTGGCGATTTTCCTATCGTGCTATATGATGTCGTGAACAAGCGTTCATCAGTTGTCGAGGGGTCACTGACCATTGACGAGGTGAATGACATCCTCGACCAACTCGCCCAGAATATGGGGAAATCGTGAGTAAAATTGATCTGACTGAACCTGGATGGCAACGAATGACGATGTTCTTAGCGATATTCAGTCCCGTATACTTCAACGATTGTACAATAGGAGCACCCCGGAGGAGCAGCGGTGGATCATTCGCATAATCTTGAAGGGTTCGATGCGCCGCTTCTGTAGCTCTGCCTCCAGCTAACCCTCACCTCTCCTCAGATATGACAATCTCCGTGAAGGAGAACACCGTTTTCAGTGTCTTCCATCCCGATGCGCACGACCTCTTCAACACCTGTTCTGACTTGAAGAAGGTTGCATGGGAGCTCTGGGATCCAAAGCGGAGGCTGAATGATGAGGTTTGACATGCACGCGGGACGTTGAGTTGACTTGCTTACATGGTATCGCAGGACAAAGCTGTTCAACTATTCCGCGCGTTCGCACCGATGCTATGCAAGAGACCGACCAAGAAGATCGAGGACTCAGTGAAGGAGATGCAGGGGCGTGCCTTCATCATAGAAGAGAAGCTCGACGGAGAACGGATGCAACTGCATAAGCGCGGGAACGAATACTTCTACTGTTCAAGGTGAGCTATTCGATGTTTTTGTGTGCCGTCAGGTATTCGTCTCTGACCCTATTTAGGAAAGGGAAGGACTACACCTACCTCTACGGCAAGCATGTGGGGACCGGAAGCCTGACACCATACATTGACTCCGCATTCGATCCGCGCGTTGATGAGTACGTGCGTCCGTCCGAAGCTCTCAATGGTGCGCTCACACACATCAGAATCATACTTGATGGCGAGATGCTGGTATGGGACCCTGTCTCCGAGCGCAACCTCCCATTCGGCACTCTCAAGACGGCTGCCATAGGTGAGATCAACACATCCAGATAGGGCATGCAACTGCTAACATGGCTGTCACAGACAAGTCGAAGAAGGAGTTCAACCCGCGACCCTGCTGTGAGTAACATGGCATTCTGCAGCACTTCCATACAGAGACCTAACTGAACCGCTTCTGTAGTCAAAGTGTTCGATCTTCTTTACCTCAACGGCATGTCACTACTGCACAAGTCTCTCAAGTTCCGCAAGCGAAACCTCCGATCGTGCCTGCAAGAAGTGCAAGGGCGCATTGAGTTCGTCACCGAGTTCGAGGGTCGTACGGCGAAGGACGTGAGACGTCGCATGGACGATATCATGGCTAACCGGGGTGAAGGGCTGATCCTCAAGCACCCCGACTCGGAGTACGTTTTGAACGGGCGCAACAAGGACTGGATCAAGGTACCGTTCTACTATCGTCTCTGTCGTTGCAGACAACTGAGCACGCTTGACACCTGTTGTTCTTCAGGTCAAG
Source organism: Pilatotrama ljubarskyi (assembly GCA_022385805.1). NCBI lineage: Eukaryota > Fungi > Basidiomycota > Agaricomycetes > Polyporales > Polyporaceae > Pilatotrama > Pilatotrama ljubarskyi. Next base: position 79,398 of record MU277719.1, on the reverse strand, counting down.
CCGGAGTATATGGTGGGCGCAGTGTTAAATCAGTTGAGGACCGAGCTGACTGATGCACAGGACAATATGGGGGAGACGGCCGATGTTCTCGTCGTGGGTACGTCCACGTTGCCCAGCTTACGTGCTTCTTATCACGTCTCACCTACCAATACAGCTGGAAACTATGGCTCTGGAAGGCGTTCGGGAGGGGTTTCTACTCTCATCTGCGCGGTTTTAGATGATCGCCGCGTGACTGATGACTACGAACCGAAGTGAGTGTACGACGCGCCCGGCATATGGGGGTTTCTTTCTCAGCAAACTTTCTATCTTACAGGTATAGCACCTTTGTGCGCATTGGAAGCGGCCTTTCGTTCGCGGACTACATCTGGATCCGTTCAAAGCCTTGGAAGCCCTGGGGCCGCGAACCTCCTAGCTTCCTACAAGTTGCAAGGAAGGGAAACGATGACAAAGGCGACGTTTATCTCGAGCCGCAGGAGTGAGCCACTACTGTTAGTATAAATCTTCGCCGACGGGGACTCATACACTTCTCAGCTCATTCATCCTGAAGGTCAAGGCGGCGGAGATCACGAGCTCAGAGAACTACCATTTGGGTTTCACGATGCGCTTTCCGAGAGCCCTACAGATCCGAGAAGACCTATCCATCGGCGACTGCATGAGTGCCACTGGTGAGCACAGGCGGAGATAAGCTGACGCACGCTCACATGGACATCGAACAGCTATCCTCGAAAGCATGCGTAACGAGAAGAAGAGGAAGATGGAGGACGCCACCGAGTACGTTACACTCATGCATCCTGCCACTGGAGAGTAGCTAACTCGGCTCATCACGCAGGAAACCCAAGAAAAGGCAGAATCGGACGGCAAAGAAGGTGAGCGGTATTCCGCGCTTCGTCCCAAATTGCACAGGGTTACTCATTAGCCTGCGCCAGGTGATGGTTATGCCCGAGTATCGAGGTGTGAACTTGAGAGACGTCGAGGTCGAATCCAACCTCTTCGAAGGGTACAAATTCGGTAGGCGCCCGTATATGCGATACTGTACAAGTATGTTCTCATCATAGCGTAGTGGTCTATTCGGACCCGAAGTCGCGTACCGGTGCTGAAGACAAGAAGGCGCTGCTGCAGATGTGAGTCATCGCCTACTGTGTAATGGCATCGTGCTGACTATGAGCTTAGGATACACGCGCATGGCGGCAAGTACGCTCAAGTGGCACGGAATGACCCAGATACCCTGGTTGTGTACGGCGGCCAGACGACTCGTCAGTGCCAGCCTGGACGATTTAGTTTCCTTTGCTAAAGTACACATCAACAGCGTACGACATCAAACTTATCATGAACAAGGGAGTATGCGACATCATTCGTCCCCAGTGGATTATAGATTGTGTGGCCAAGGGAGAGATAGTCCCCCTTACCAAGAAGTGATCCGTGCTGCGCTCGTACATATAATCACCCACTGACAGTCAGTTAGGTACTTCTTCCACGCCACTGCTGCTCGCAAGGAGACAGACGAGTACAATATGGAAGAGGACAGCGGCACCGAAGAAGAGCCGGACGAGGAGCCGCCTTCTCCCCCAGGTACCGCTTCGCGAAAGGCCAAATCACCGGATCGGAGACCACCCTCGCCCCAGGGAGAAGTACACATTGACCCGTCTTTGGCCGAGTGGTTCGACGTGGGCCCCAAACCTGGGGCGTCCACATCGCGGGACGAGTCGGGGACCGAGAGCGAAACGGAGCCAGAGTCAGAGCCTGACTCAGATAACGAGGATGTCCAGCCCGAACCCGAGGTCGGCTTCGGAGATGACGAAGATTGGGAGGAGATAGAGAAAGAGGCAGAGTCAGGAGACAAGGTATGCTATTGCGAGCGTCACCATAGGTCGAACACAGACTGACAGATGTCCATGGGGAGGCTCCTGAGGTGCGCATGGGTGAGGACGACGATGCGATGCATTACGATCAGGAGCACATCTTCAAGCATCTGTGAGGATCACCACTCTACCACCCCGTGGCCATATCTCATTGATTTTGTCTAGCCGCTTCTACCTCGACACCCCGAGCAATGCCCGAAAGCACGGAATGACAGTCAGCACGAAGCGGGAAGCGGACATCGAGAAACGGTCAGCGCCTCTCCCCGTAGTCCTCCTTCAGACACTGATCGTCGGACCCAGGTTCTCCGAAATAGAGAAGCTCATCACCGAGAACGGGGGGCGCATCACGGACCTCCACGATCCGAAGCTGACGCATGTCGTGCTCGACAAGCGCGATACCAGCCGGCGCAAGGAGCTCATCAAGCGTACAGCCGAGTTAGTGCAACTTATGCCGCGTACGTTTCTGCATGCCTGAGTGCTGACTCTTGTACCACAGGCCCAAGCGCAGGCACCTGGTGATCTCTGACTGGGTCGACGCCTCCGTCGCGGAGGAGACCCTCCTGGACGAAGATGGTGAGCCTGACTACGTATCTCTACTGCGTGCGGCTTCCTGAACATGATCCACAGGGTTCAACCCATGAGCGGCGACTGAAAGGCCCAATCTACTTTCGATTCTGTCATTGCTCATATGGATAGGGATATCTTGACGTGTACGCTACCATACCATGTTTGCTTCCGATGCAGGGCTCGGAGCCTATCGAGGAGTGTCTGGGCGGCATTCGAACGGACGTGGGCGCGGCAGAGAAACGTATCTCTTGTACATGTAGCACGGGGCAAGGTCTGGTGATACGAGCTTGAGCCTCACTCAACTAACCTACATGAAGTCCCAAGCGGTGCTTAGTGTTGCGTAGTACTTAAATGAATGTACGTGTTGGACAGCCAGGAGGCGGGTGCGGAGACCCGCAAGTAATATATGACCACGATGGAATTCTGAAGTGTTGTACTGAGCTCAAAGCGCCAAACGAACTTGGAGCTACACAATGCCCTTCCTACAGCTGTTGCCGAAGTTACATAACCCTCCCTCCGAGGCAGGCGAGCCTACGGTTTTGCGGAAAGAAAGGGTGACATAGACTCACCAACATAGCCTGTGATTGACGCCTTCCAAGGTTGCGCAGGCTGCCACGATCGAAGCTGTCCATACGTCTCTGCCTACTTTGCTACGGCATGCTACACACTACCGTCTAAGTAAAGTAGGCGCATCGTCAGTCACATCCGGCGGCAGTCCACGGTATGTTAAGCAAGACGAAACACGAAGCTCTAGCGAGCACTGCAGAGGACGGGCGAGGGCTAGTGATGTACAAGGAGGGCGAGGCCGGGAGCGCATGGGAGGGGGCGGGGGGATTGGGGTCTCGAGAGGCAGACGGAAGTCAAAGAGCACAATACAAAGCAAGACGAGCGGGAGCTGTGGAGTCTGGTGAGTAGCACTAGCAGTCATATCTGACGGGGGGTCAGATGAGAGATGATCTGAGAGGTAGACTTCGAGATGGGAACAAGGTGTGAATAACCAAACCAGATGAAGATAGAAAGTTACGGCGGCGACCTACAGTACGCCGATGGGTACGAAGCGTAGAGAAGAGAGGGACGTGACGCTATGTACAGTACTAGATACGAGCAAGAGAGATTACGCAGAACCGAGAACGGCAGGAGTCCCGTCTAGCATAGAACGCTGAGTGTCCATGAGCGATCGGAACGTCCAAGGCCAATAAGAATAGCTGGATAACGTGGGACGTCAAGATGTTCCGAGCCGTCGCGAGTCGTCGTAGGTCGTCAGGGAAGCAGATTATATCCAAGAAGCGAGGGAGCACTACGCGCCGGCAGTGCTCAGTACTGGCCGCCGAACCCTGGACTCTGGAGTCCGTAGAGTACAGGGGACTTCGACAGCGCGGGTAAGAACGAGTCGAACAAACTCGACCCGCCAGGGCTTTGGAAGAAGCTTGCCAAGTCGTCGTCAAACGAGGAGCGCATTCCACGCGAGGGAGTCCCGGAAGGTGACCAGCGTGGATTGCTAGACGTCGGCCTCTGAAGCGGCGTCTTCCTCCTTGGAGTCCTAGGTGGACCTGTCGGTGAGCGCAAGGTGGATGGCCCGGCTTCGCCAGCTAGGAGCTCGTCGACGTTGTCTGGACGCAAGTACGGAGCACGCGGCGTGTACAGAGACGGTATAGGAATGTGGCTGTCGTCTATGAGTGAAGGTGATCCCGCAGATCGAGACATATGGCGTGGTCGCGGCGACTTGAAGGGCGAAAAGTTGAACAGTTCGGCTTCCAGATCCTCGAGGCGCTGAGGCGGGGTGGAGGGCTGCGAGGACGAAGGAGGCTGCTCTGGAGTAGACGGCCTATCGCAAGCGTCTTCGGATTCGGAGAGGGCGGCGGACATGACCATCGTCGCGACCTCAACTTCGGACAGGGGAGAGGGGGAGCGCGATCTCTCGCCAGACGCTGCGTATTGCTCCATCGCCCGCATAATATCTTCCACGCTCGCAGTCATGGGCGGGGGCGTCATCGGACGCACAGCAGCCTTCGTAGCCGCGGCCTTCGCGCTCGCGGCCTTCGGCGGACTCGCCTTGCTTGGACTCTTCTTCCCCGACTTCTTCTTCGGAGTACGATAACCATACCGAGTGGTATTGGCAGCTCGCCGCTCCAGGGTTGGTGAAGGTGGAGGAGGGAGCTCTGGCATCTGCAGGTTGATGTCAGCTTTGACAGGACGAGGTAGACGGTAGTACCAACCTGGGCGCGTTTCTTGACCGTACTGCCCGCTGCTGTGGCTTTGCCCTTGCCCTTATCTTTCTTGCTCGACTGGGCTGCAGAAATAAACTGCTGCGGTGCAGGAGTATCATCCTGCAACCACGGCGCGTCGGGGTCCTCGATGGGCCCATCCATGGTAGGTGACGCTGATGCGACAGCCGGGGATGGATCTCGAGAGCTTCCCTCAGGCAGGCTGAGGTGAGAGGAGGGTGCAGGACTGGACGAGCAGCTCAGGCTGGAGTCCAGATCTGGAATTGAGGAGGATGAGGGAGGCCGCTGGATGGGAGATGAGGGCGGTAGCATATCCCTTTCGTCTCCGGTATCCGTACCCTCCGACACGGGCACGACCTGGGGCGGCTTCCCAGTCCCCTGAGTCCTAGCTGGATGGGAAGCCGCGCGGGATATGACGCGGTGATAATTGGACGAAGGAGGCAGGGGAGGGAAGAGTACATCAGCGGGAGGTTGCTGTTGGGCACAAGCAATTTGGTAGTACGACTGATGATAGGGGTTAGCCGGGGCGACATGGGGGAAGTATGGGGGCAGCATTGGCGCAGGCGCCATCACCGGTATTGGTTGCACGGCGTCTTCAACTGGCGGCTCCTCGGCGGGGGTAGCTCTCTTCCTGCGCTTTGCTCTCGACCCGCCGGCCTCGTCGGAGCCCCGCTTCTTGGACGACCTCGTAGATAACGATCCATTGTTCATATCGGCGCAGAGAGATTTCTTGAAGCCTCCGCCCTCAAAACAAGGAATGTCGCAATCCCAGATTGCCCACAGGCTCTTGCCCTCCGTCCGGTCCCGCTGCACCTTGCGAAAGACTGCCATGGTGCTAAGGGCATGCCTAACGGAGTTCATCCACGTAGGCTCTCCTCGCTTGTAGTAGGGGTACACGGTTGTGATAAACTCGTATATGTCTTGCAGAGCTAGAGCGTGGCCGGGAGAAGCCAAGATGGCCTGACCAATGATAGCAGCGTACGAGAGATCTGGTTTCAACGCCGAGTAAGGCCCCGGCGGGAGGGTATACGGAAGACAGTCCTCCTCTTCGAGTGGAGCAGGCCTCATCGGGCCTGGGGAAGACACGAGGTTGACGACCGGTGGTGGACTCGAACGTGGTGTAGGAGGACATGAGGAATTAGGGTCCCGATTGGAGGGAGTCCTGAAGACCCCAGAGGAGCGCAGAGGGACCTTGAAGCCAACACGACCGCGACTTGTTGACGGCGTGACTGGTCCAGAGGGCTGATCCTGCGGAGCGCGTGGTTGGGCTATGGCATGGACAGCATACCGCAAATTGAAAACACATACAAGGGTGCGTCTCGAGCTGGATGCTTCGCCCACCACTCGTTCACTGTAGTATCTGTAATGATGCGGCGTCTCTGGAGGGAGCTATGCGTTGTGTTGCCCTGTGAGTAGCGCGCGGACGACAGACGCGTTAAGCTTACGTTGCTCGCGAATTGACGCGTCGGAGCATGTGTTGGAGTTGAGTTGGCGCGTGTCTCTTCGCGTTGACGCGATGTGGATGCTTAACGAACAGTCTAGCTTGAGCCGTAGAAGTATGGCCGCATCGGGCCAGGTACACACCTCTCCTGCGACCCTCCTTTGCGCGATTTCGCTGCTCAATGATGAGCTCCATCTGATCCCGAGGGGGTGGTGGCGCTGTGTCGCCATGATCCTTGCGCGCCGGAGTGCGAGGCACGGGAGAGGGGCCTCGAGAAGAGGACGAGCTAGAGACGGAGCCAGAGCGGCCGCGAGATTGCTGACCAGAAAGAGCCAAAACGTGATCATAGAAAGCAGTCGATAGCTTAGGAGGCGCTTTGATTTGTTGAGGCGGCTCCTTTGGTTGGAAGGGCTGGTTACGGAGGAGCACTTCCATCATCTCGGTCTGTTTCGCCTTGAATTGTTCTTCAGTAAGGCCCAGTCTGCTGAGAGTTTCTCTGAGAGGATCTGGTTTAGAAGCAATAGGGCGAGGAGCAATATCCCGGAACCTGTAGTCCGCCATGGCGGGCACCGGGAAGAGAGGTGTCAGAGTGGATGGTAGAAGGAAGAGAGAGCGGAGAGCGCGAGGCGCGACCACTGCACTTGCCCGACTGGGTCACGATCTTATCGGATTATGTAATATCTTTGGCCGGCGTCATTGGCCCCAGGGGTCTTATCAACACTCTCTGATTATCCTTACAGGGTTACAGCAGTAAATAATGCTTATTCCTGAGACTCGGTAGCTGTGCGTAGTAGTCGAGTGCAGGAGCCGCCAAAGGCAGAGACCGTCCACCACTCCGCCGCTCGTCCTCCGCAGGATGCCCTACCACAATCTCAAGGGTATGTACGCCGTGTGCTCAGTGTTTGACATATCTGACACGCTGAGCAGCCTTGATCAAGGGCATCCGGGCATGCAAGGCGAGCAATTCCAATTAAATGCCAGGCGGGTGTGCTCATCCGAATGCTAGACTGTCGCAGACGAGCGGGCCCTCATCAAACAAGAGTCCGCTGCGATTCGCGCATCGTTTCGTGAAGAGGACTCGTATGCAAGGCATAACAATGTCGCCAAGCTCCTCTACATCCACATGCTCGGCTTCGAGGCCCACTTTGGCCAAATCGAGTGCCTCAAGCTCGTAGCGAGCCCCCGCTTCGCAGACAAACGCCTTGGCTATCTGGGAATTATGTTGCTTTTGGACGAAAGCCAGGAGGTCCTAACGCTTGTGACGAACTCGCTGAAGAAGTGCGTACACCTTGCTCCACTGCTGCTGGACACTTGCTCACACGCCCGTAGTGATATGAACCACGCCAACATGTATGCTGTCGGACTCGCTCTCTGCACCTTCGCGGATATCGCATCGGAGGAGATGTCACGAGATCTAGCCAACGAGATAGAGAAGTTGTTGGGTTCGAGCAATACCTACATCCGCAAGAAGGTGCGCTAGGCTTCTATTACTCCTGGAGCTTTGCCTCACACTACTGCTCAAGGCTGCACTGTGTGCGCTCCGGGTTGTACGAAAAGTTCCCGACCTCGCAGATCACTTCGTCACAAAAGCGAAGAACCTACTGGCCGATCGCAACCATGGTGTCCTGCTGACCGCGATCACCCTTGTCACGGAGCTGTGCCAGATTGATTCGACTTGCCTAGAGGAGTTCCGCAACGTACGTGTCGTTTCTATCCGTGCCTTGCACCTTCTTGACGTGAACATTGGTTTGGTAGGCCGTGCCGTTGTTGGTTCGCCATCTCAAGTCCCTCGTCACCACTGGCTACAGCCCGGAACATGACGTCTCTGGAATCACGGATCCCTTCCTCCAGGTCAAGATCTTGCGTCTAATGCGTCTCTTGGGTCGGGGAGATGCGAGGGCCAGCGAGACCATGAACGACATCTTGGCGCAGGTGGGCCTGCGCGTTACATTGCGTTCGATTGGGATGTGAACGCTTGCTTTTGCGTAGGTTGCAACAAACACAGATTCGTCCAAGAACGTTGGAAACTCTATCCTGTATGAGACCGTCATGACAGTGCTCGAGATCGAAGCGGACAGCGGACTACGAGTAATGGCGATCAACATCTTGGGCAAGTTCTTGAGCAACCGGGACAACAACATTCGGTACGTGCCTCTGCCCACGCGTCTCTGCTAGTTGAAATATCTTACGCTCTACGGGTTCTAGATACGTCGCGCTTAATACGCTAAACAAGGTGGTCGCGATCGACACGAACGCCGTCCAGCGGCATCGCAACATCATCCTGGACTGTCTGCGCGACGGCGATATTTCCATTCGCCGGCGGGCGCTAGAGCTTTCTTACGCATTGATCAACGAGCAGAACGTCCGCATCCTCATCCGCGAGCTGCTCGCCTTCCTCGAGGTCGCGGATGATGAGTTCAAGCTCGGAATGACGACGCAGATCTGTCTCGCGGCGGAGCGCTTCGCGCCCAACAAGCGCTGGCACATCGATACCGTGCTGCGCGTCTTGAAGTTGGTAGGTGGTGCGCTTCACTCCACACGGATCCATCGGATGAATCATGCGCGCTGTAGGCTGGCAATTTCGTGAGGGAAGAGATCCTATCTGCGTTCATCCGACTGGTCGCGCATACGCCGGAACTGCAAGCATACACCGCTTCGAAGCTGTACTCCTCTCTCCGTGCGGACATCTCGCAAGAGTCTCTCACTCTCGCTGCGACATGGGTGATCGGCGAGTACAGCGAAATCATCCTTGAGGGCGGCCTGGTAGATGAAGAGCAGCCCAAGCCCGTGAGTAACCCACCGTGCTTCCGAAGCAACCCTCTCTGATTCGGAGTCACCCATAGATCACTGACAAGGAGATCATCGATCTCCTCGTATCTGTCCTCGACTCTCCATACGCGAACTACCTCACGCGCCAATTCGTCCTGACCGCGATCACCAAGATTTCCGCGCGGCCTACAACGTCCCCCGCGCAGCAAGAGCGAATACAGAACCTGCTATTGTCATACACGACCAGTCCGGAGCTGGAGCTCCAGCAGCGCGCAGTCGAGTTCGCGCGTCTGTTCGACCTCGGAGAAATCCGCTCTGGAGTGCTGGAGCGCATGCCAGCGCCAGAATTGAAGGCGACCGTGCTTGGTGTTGGTAAGTTATGAGTGCTCGTCGTCGGTGATAGTGCGACTAACTGCCTGTAGTCAGCGAGAACAAGCCTGTCGGGTCCGTGCAGCCAGGCAAGGACGTAAGCGTAATCGTGCATGCTTCAGACCTGTATGAGTATCTTACCACCTCGTTCCCAGGCCGACCTTCTGGGTGACGACATCTCTAGCGCACCCGCTACAAACGGACAGCCTGCAGTCCCAGCCACGCAAGACCTGCTCGCGGAAATATTCGGCAGCTCCGCGCCGTCCGCACCTGCGACAACTGGCTCGCCCGCCCCAGCGCCTGCCCAGCGCAACATCGCACAAGACATCCTCGGGCTCTTCGACTCTCCATCGGCACCTGCAGCAGCCCCAGCAGCCACGGCAGCAGCACCTCCCTATGCTACACAGGCGTCGCTATTCGGCGCCGCTGCTCCCGCTGCCGCGCCCTCCCCTCCTGTGCCACAGGCCACGTCGCCACCACCCGCGCATGCCCCGGCGCCGACAGGATACACAGCATACGACAAGAACGAGTTGCGGATAACGTTGACGCCGCAGACGTCGCCGACGCGGCCCGGCCTTGTTCGCATCCTCGCGCAGTTCGCAGCGACGGGTAGCAATGTCCTTACGGGGCTCAACTTTCAGGCCGCTGTACCGAAGGTGAGCATTGACATTGCATGGAGTGATATTGAGACACTGACCGACTGGTCGTGCTCGGTCTAGTCTCAACAACTGCAGATGGCACCCATCTCTAGTCCGGACGTCCATCCCGGACGCCTAGAGACACAAGAGATGCGCGTGCTCGCTCCAGTCGGCGTGAGTACTCTGATTTCGTCATCACTGTACCATGATACATGCTCATCCCCCCTCTCATTCCAGGCCAACGTTCGTCTACGACTGCGCATCTCATTCAATGTCGCGGGACGTCCTGTGCAAGATCAAGTAGACTTTGCTGGCTTCCCTCCTGGGCTGACGGGCGGATCATGATGTACATGAGTGTTGGATCGTATCGTATTTTATCGGTTGCCCTTGGAATGCATACCTTTTTGACTTGTGGCCTGGCGCTATCATTTGGAATGGCTCGACTGGTCGACCACTCGGAGCGATCATGCACGCACAACTTTCAGGAAACGAATAGCCAATACCATAATTTGAGAAGCAAGTCCTAGAGTACGCATACAGAGCACAGACCTATCGTACAACATAACAATACCGCCGCTCAGATGAACATCTGCAGAGGATGACGATCGTAGACGTTTTGGCCCTCGCTCAGCTCTCCTAAGTCGGGGTAGAACGGCACGAGCGCATCGGCAGCGCCGAGGTAGAGTGAGTTGTAGATCCGCCAGTAGACCTCGCGGACCTTCCGCGCGGGGTGGAAGAGACCCTGCAAGGTGTAGCTCAGAAGCACACCAGGGCCGAGCGTGACGCGCATCGCCTCAATGGCTTCCATCACCGCGCCGATGACGTGGGGAGACGTCTCGAAGCAGTTGGGCCATACGAGGTTCATGAGGTGAAGCATAGAGTCCTCGCAACCCAAACCGGCGACGCCAAGCGCGAGATGCTTCACGATAGTGCTCGCCGTCTGACGGTGGACAAGGTCGCGGTCGGTAAGCGCGTCTTCCAACATCGTGACGACGGAGTCGGCGTAGTATGCTGACTGAGGCCCGACATACTCGAAGACGAAGGAGAGCGCCTTCAAACATCCCGTGCGGACGTTCAGCTCCGCCGTGCGGTACTCGTTCAGGATGGCGGGGATGCAGGTGAACGCTAGAAAGTACGTCAGTGAAAAGAACTCCGATAAGATACAGTTTATCACTCACGTCCGCAAGTCTCCGCCACGATGGCAATAGCGACCGTACTGCAGACACGACTTTGACGCTCTTGGACGCGCAAGTTCGTGAGCAGCACCTGGAGCACGTCCTGGGGACCCAAGCTCTTGGCGATGTAACCAAACGAGTTGACCGCCGCACGACGGATACCCTTCTTGTGCGCCTTGAGCAGGTCGAGGAGCTCGAAGCAGATACGCATCCACTCTCTCGCGGGGACGAACTCGGCGCCACGATCGGCGATACGGCCAATCAAGTTGATGGTCGCCTCCTGCACCTTCTCGTGACGGTTACGGAGGATGGGAGTCATACGAGGCACTGTGAACGATAGTTAGCAAACCGGACGTGACACAGAAACCTTAAGACTTACAGAGATCCTTGACAGGAGGGTTCATCTGCGTCATACCGACGACGTTCGCAATGGCACCTTCGGCAGCGATGATACTACCCAGCGTGTCGGGATATTCCTCACCGAGCTGCTCGAAGAGCACGAGTCCAAGCTTGCTGAGGAGCTGGTCCTCACCGCACTGCTTGATTACCACAGCCAGGCGCGTCGTAAGGTCGGCGGCTTGCTGGCGGACCTTGGCGCTCTTGTTGTTCAGACGCCACAGGATAGTGGAGACGATCTGCGTCAGGTATGGCTTGACGCGAATGCCTGCAAGGCTCGGTCAGTATGACCCCAAACAAGAGCAGAGATGAACACGTACCGAGGGCGTTGACGACGGTACCGAAACCGTCCAGCATGACCTGGTCTTCCGTTGTCTGCTCCTGGAAGGCGTAGATTATACCATCGACCAGGCGGACCTCCAGACGCTCATCAATGTCGGAGGCACCAAGGGATGCGACGACCTTCGTGATCGTCTCCATGACCATCTTCCTGTACGGCTCCGCCTCGTCCTTGAGGTCGTTCACGATGCGCCCTACGATCTCCGCAACACCAGCCTTCTGCGCAAGCTCGACGGTCGTCTCGACAACCTGGCGGTAGTTCCGGCGGTCGAGCGCCATGCGGCGTACCCAGAACGCCTTGAAGAAGTCCGGGAGGATGTCCTGCTTAATGTACTGCGGGGTGACGCCCTCCGTCGCCGCGCACTGCTGCACGACCTTCAAGACGATCTTCTTCATCTCCTCGTCCGACGTTTGGAACTCGCGAATGAGGATGATGGTGACCTCCTTGATGTAGTACTGGACGTACTCGGGGTCCATGAGGGGCAGAATGAAGCCGATCGCCTTCAGGAAGGCCGCCAAGCTCTTACCGCGGTGTAGACGGATACCGACCCACAAGGGCTTCAGCACGTTGTCAAAGGACTCGATACCGTAAGGAGCGGCAGCCTCCGCGAGTGCAGCCAAGGCAAGCGCGGTCATCGTCCGGACCTTCGTCTGCTCGTCCTGTAGACCGTGCGCGATGCAGTCGACGAGGTTCCGCAAGTGAGGCAGGACGGCGCAACCCATCATGATGGCGATTTGCTGCACGATACGAATACCGGTGTGGCGGGCTTGCCAGGACTTCTTACTCCTGCAGACTGCCTTGAGGAAGGGCAGCAGCGACGGGATACCGAGAGCAGAGGCGACGACGGAGAACGCACGAGCGGTGGTGTTGCGAACATATTCGTCGGCATGGTCGATATCAGGCCGCATGGTAGAGATCATGTGTGCGAGACCGGCCGCCTTAGACAGGTTAGAGATGATCTCGCGACCCTCGACACGAGCGTAGTAGTCCTCATCAATGAGTAGAGGCTCGATGACAACGAGAATCTTGTGGACGTAGGGTCGGACGAGGTCGTCGAGCTTGTACAGGACACGGTCGATGACCTTAACCAGCAGATGCCGCTCCTGATCCTCCAGCGTCCGCTCCATGAGCAAGGGGAGAATCTTGTCGAAGAGCGGACCAGCGCCGAACTCCCGGGCTTTGTCCGTTATTTGACGGAGCGCAGTCTTTCGGACGGGAGGAGTACCGTTCTTGATCTTCAAGAGCAATCGCATGATCTTGCGCTCCTTCATCTCGTCCACCGAGAGCTCCGTCTCGTCTTCCTCCTTGAGGATCTTCGCAAAGTACTGAGCGTCTTCCGCCTTGAAGAATGCGAGGTTGCCGACGCCAGGGATCTCGGTCGGCAGCTCGGGTGCCAGACCGGCGGCGGCAGCAGCAGCCGCAGCATCAGAACTCTCTTGAATCTGGAAACCCCCGATGTCGGTGACAGGCGTAGCGGACAATTTCGGTGGTCGGACGAGCGGAGCATAGCCAGGAGGGGGAGTGACAATGGCGTACCCGGAGGAAGGCAGGAGAGCATCGAGCTCTTCATCGGTGAGGTAACGATTGTGCTTGTCCTCGTGCATGAAGCCAGGTGCATTCATTATGATGGGGGTCATGGGCACCTCCGGGGCAGCAGCGGGTGCCTGGTCCCAACGCGACCTCTTCCCGCTGGGGGTTTCGGCCGCGACGTCGGCGGGAGTCGCATCCCATCTAGAACGCCGCTTCTTCGGCGCAGCGCCCTCGAGAGCCTCTTTTGACCACTCACCCTTGTTCTCCTTGTCCTCCTCCTTGGCGGGCTCCTCGACGTCCCAGCGCCGCTTGCGCTTCGTGCCCTGCATGGCGGCGAGCTCCTTCTGCGCCTCCTCGAGCTCCTCGCGAGGCGGAGTCTTGTCGAGGTCCATCTTCGACTGTCCTTCCTCCCGTGCCTCCTTCTCCTTCTCCTCAATCGCCCTCCTGACCCGTTCCTCCTCCTTCTCCAGACGCTGCAACCTCATCGCCTCCTTGTATCCACCCTCCACATCTTGGCCCTCCGCAACAGCCTTGAAGACATCCGCGCTGTCGTGTGCTTGACGGTTGAACCTCCGGTTGTGGTAGTCAGACTGGCGAGCAGCGATCTGCCGCTTCGAGGCCGTCTCAGCGAAAGGGTCGATGTCTTCTTCCTCTGCCATTTCTGCGAACTCCTGCAGCACTTCCTTTGGTGCGGTGAAGGAGTCAACGAGTCGCGGTGACCTTGGAGAAGCCATGATGGTGGGGGAGAGCAAGGGAATGGAAGGGTGTTGGTAAGAGTGGTGCTGAGGAGATGAGCGTTTGCGCCCACACGGTCCACGAAGGTGCTGAGTAAATGGTGCCACAGCGGTGCTGCAATATTCAGTCTCCGATCCAAATGTCCGCTCTATACATGGCAACACTTGAGGAGGCTCTACTGTACTGTGTAGGTGCCCGGCCATTCAGTATCCCTCTCCGCACTGTACTGTAGTCTGTCCTGCACAATGCACCTCCTGTATACGTCAGAATACTACTATATAGTACAGGCTCTGGTGACACGAAACCGATTCAGACGATACGTAAGCGTAAACATCGGTACGCAATGGATTTACACGCTCCCTGGTTGCCGGTACACTGAGCGATCCCTTTCAACCCCATCGTACACCAAACTCCTCCATGTACCGTGCGTCATGGCTATCGACCATTGGGCGCCCGGGTCGCCTTCGTTGCTGCACTCTCGCGCCTCAGCTCCTGTATCACTGCCTTTCGATAGTGATCTCGTCATGAGGGACTCCGACCCAGCAATGTTCAGCAGAAACGAAGACATACCGCCAATGCTTCGGGGTTTACGCCGCTTTCAATGAGACTCACGCATGTGGCGAGAGTTTCCTTGTCAAGGCCTGTGTTCAATAGCTGCGAAATGTCGAAGAGGGCTAAGTCGCAAAGTCAAAACGTTGGCTGCACAAGTATGGGAGGGAGGCGTACTGTTCAAGGTCTCTTCGGCAGCCGAGATACGATCAGCCTCTCTTGTTGACATGGTTCTAGACCTCGTCTGATTTCCCTAGAGTGTGAAAAGCAAAGTTGTTGGACGCCTCAGCGAAGAGGGGTCTCCACCGGTGCATCAACGAGACTGGTGAACCGTGATCATGAGGCGCGTGAGGTGGCGGGAGCGCGTACACACAGGAACACACCGCGTCGCGAGGCGCGTGGCCAGCGCGTCCTCTGCTTAGTCATATCGTATGAGTCTTTCCCCTCCTTTCGTAGGCTGCCTGACCCAAGCATGTTGAGAGCACGCCTGGCGAAGCCGCCTTTGCGTATTCATCCAGTGTGAACCTTCGTGATTGATTATTCACCGCTCCAGTACAGCCCACATAAGAACGACGGCCCATCGTGCGCACCATCTAAGCAACGGACATCGACGTCCCATCCACTTCTGCACTAGTACTGCTGAACCTTGATCTCCCGCAGCTACTTCAGCTATGACAGATTACGAGTACAAGTCGCCGCTTGAAGGCTTCGAGAACGCAGAACCCTTGCCCACGACCTTCAACGCGGATGGCAAGTCCTACTATAACCCGCCCGGTCCACGCTCGTCTGCATATGACGAGTTCCCCGCACCAATCAAATCCTCGAACAACGGGTTCGACTTCCATAGTGAGGCATTCTCCCCTATCGAACCACGCTCTGGTGAGCTGATTCGAGTGCGCTGTATAGTTTATTACTTGCCGAACGCGCCAGAGGAGGCCAAATACGCAGCAGAGCTGCATGAGCGCATCCG
Source organism: Pilatotrama ljubarskyi (assembly GCA_022385805.1). Taxonomy (NCBI): domain Eukaryota; kingdom Fungi; phylum Basidiomycota; class Agaricomycetes; order Polyporales; family Polyporaceae; genus Pilatotrama; species Pilatotrama ljubarskyi. Next base: position 63,835 of record MU277719.1, on the reverse strand, counting down.
CCGGGAATTTCCAGAGGCACGCCTGCGTCCAGACTCCAGAGCACCTGCGCACATACCTACTGACACCCGATCGACTCCAGTTTCGCATCTATCGACTGTGGGATAAGCCTGTCGGTCCTCACCCGGTCCCCATGTTTGAGGTGAACGTCTTCAACCCTCACCAAACCGGCACTTTCTTCTCTTGGCTTGCTGTCAACCGCGGCCCTCTCTCGTGAGCGCACTGCATACTGGGAGCAATAGCTTCACTGATCGTATTCCCTGTCTCCCAGAGTTCTCGTCCATCCAAACACGGGTGACGCTTACAAGGACCACACTGAGCTTGCGACTTGGATGGGCAAACCCTTCCCATTGAACGTCAACATGCTCAAGCGGTGAGACTGGCGATCTCCGTGAACCGCTTGCCCTATTCTGACATCGTGTGGTATAGCGTCTCACGTCCCCAGTGAAAGCGGGAGGGAATGCGGTGGCTAGGAGCCATCAAATTGTCTGATGACCGGTCCGCTATGTCGGCGTGCAAACTGATTTTGGTCACCCTTCGACCGGTGACTCTCCCCTGTCCCCTGCCTTACTATCACCCAAAAGCAGCCAGTCCGACAATTGCGAAGAAGAGGCGGTAAATAGTAAATATACATGTAAGGTGGCAGTCCTGTATAAGTATAAGAGTGGTGGGTACTGTTACTGTATGGGATACGTTGACGTAGAACTGCGACGTCACTGCACCGTCACGGTCCCGAGCCTTGTATGTAAGCACCGGCACGAACTGCAAGACGGTGGCCCAGGGCTCGTCAGTACAGCAACTCGCATCCTCAGGCCTCACTCCGTACCCTCGAATTCGGTCTGGCAGTTACGTTCATGAGGGGACAGTGGCGGTACGTGAAGTTCCCGCCTATTCTGCCACACTTGCGAACAACTGCGTTGATTCTCGCCGTCACCAGCCCGTTCACCGCCAAGATACTGTAAATATCGAGACGGCTCGCGGCTCGCTTGCCTACAGTCGGGGTCCCCTCGCGTCGAGTGGTCTGTTCACCTGCCAGTTTTCATCGTGCCGCTGCGCCTGCCGGTCGAGACAATCGAGCGTACAATCGGCTTTTTGGACGGCGACATACCCTCGCTCTCCGCATGCGCCCTCACATGCCGTGCTCTCCTCCCCGTCTCTCGCGTCTACATCTGGCGGGACGTCGCCCTGTCTATGAACGACCGCGGCGTTAACCAGCCGCGTAGCGGGGGATTTGTTAACATCCTCAAGGACAACCCGGACATTGCGCCGTACGTGCGCTCGCTCTCGCTGAACGCCCCCCAGAGTCACTGCTCTCCACTCCGCGGGGCCCGCATGGCACAGAAACAACTTCAGGCCTATAATCGCGCGGTTCCCCAACCTCCGCGCACTGAGACTGTGTAACTTCAACGGCCGCAGGAAAATCCTTTCTCATATGCTGGCTATGGCTTACGACGTCCCCGGACTGGAGATTCTCTATATAGAGAACCTAGGCATCCACGATGACGGTCAGGACGACCAAGACATCACGGAGCGCCTGTTCGATCCAAGCACTCCAGCGCAGTGGAAACTGAAGGAGTTCTCGATCGTCCGGGGTTGCATACCGCCCGTAGCACTCCCGTGGCTGGTATCATCGCTGGAACTGTTGACCGACTACGCTGGCGTATCGCTCGAGTCGCTCGATCTGCGGCCAGGGAGTGAACGTTTGCCGTCGACTTCCTTACCCAGTTGGCCCGGCGTGCCCTCGTTTGCTCCCTCTCTGCGGCATCTCGGAGTATTGCTCGGGGACATCCGGCCGACAACGGGCACTACCATGACAGGACGTGAGTGCCAGTCCTTATCAGATGGGAATGGACTGCTCATTCGGACCGCCCCGCCGTGAACGCCAACAGGAGAACACATGCTAGGCTTCTTCACCGCCTTGCCACACTACCGCTCACTCCGTTCGCTATGCCTCCAGTATGACCTCCGGGAGGCCTTTGGACTAGCCTTGAGCTTGCCTCATATCCCGCCACCTCGGTTCCCGTCCCCTTCGTTCCTAGAGCTGTTGGCGGACGACCTCTCTGCGACCGAAGAGCCTCCGTTCCCGCTCGAGCACCTCACCTTAGTCTTCGCGAGCCCTCCCGGCTGGCTCGTGGAGTTCAAGAGCGGCTTCGAGAGGCTCGCACAAGCTCTGGTCGGCGACGTCGACCGTCTGCACGTGCATGGCATCGCGAGGAGATATCCGCGCCTCTCTCGCCTGCACGTCAGGACGTCGTCAATGGAAACGGTCGCCAGAATGGGACGCAACGAGAGGATCGAGCGTTACGAGAAGGAGCGGGCGGAGCGAGATGTCGAGCACCGTGAGGCGGTTGGCTTGATGTTGGAACGCTTCACCCGAGCGGGCGTACACGTTGAGGTTTGCATGGATTGAGGGGCAGCATCGGTCGCGATACCGGACTCGGACACCATAACAAGGAAGTCAAGTCTCGTGCGTTGGAGGAGCTGTGGGCTACGTGTTTCTCAGATGCTGTTCTCTGTCGGTCGGCTCCCACGTGCTGGGGGCGATTTGAGTGCAGCTTTCCTTGGTTCCGTGCAATGTACCCCCGCCCGCTTACTGCGCCGTATGAAGCTCTGTCTGCAGCGCCGGCTCGACCCGAGTCAGGACCGGCGGGCTCGTGCAGCAGCCTGTGGCTTCAAGATTCGGTCACTGAATCCTCCAGTTCGGTGCAGTACTTCAAGCGGAGATAAGTAGTTCGGCCTGAGACTGGTTCGGGCGTGCCATAGATATGCATGGGCGAAGTACAGTGCCCGTACGTATAATCTGTCGCGCCGCGAAGAACTGCGCTGATACGGAGTACTTATATCGAGACGTCCATCTCTGTAACGGCCCGGCCGGCGCTGCCCGGCCGTTACAACTAGAGTGGCTGGACCCGGCTTAGTCAACCGAGGTAACGGCTCTAGTAGGGTGTAATAGACTGGGAAAGAGGGACGGATAGTCCAACGGTTGTGCCGTGTGCAATTCCGGCGCGTTCCATTTTCCCCAGTTGTTACAATCTCGCTCCCCTATTGCAACCCAAGACCCCCCAGGCTAACAGCTATCCACCATACCGTTGCGCTTGCCAGTCGGGATCACCGAGCACACTATCGGTTTTTTGGACGGTCACATACGCTCTCTCGCGACATGTTACCTCATCTGTCGTCGCGTTTCACGTCCATTCGCTCTCGCTGAACTTCCACGACGGCTCCGTGGAGACCGGAGACCCTATACTATGGAGTAGGTCAGACGTGTATGGGGTCATTGCACGGTTGCCAAGCCTCAAGACACTTAGGGTACTCATACAACATGCTTGGGATCAGACGTTTCCTGTACGGGCTCACAAGGATCAATGAGATGTGTTCGAGGCTACGTAGTACGACACCGGTACCGGTCCGCACCAAAGGCCGGTCTATTTAGATACTGCCTGGACATGCCAGTTCTACTCGAGCACTGTATGATACAGTCTACTGCTTTCGTCGACACGCACTGTACAGTACTACTATACTTGGTAGTAGCGCGCGGAAGCTCTGGGGTGTGTAGACTATATACCATGGTTATGGTTGGTTCACAACTCAATCACTCATAGCCGGCTCGTTCGCGACTTCCCGCTACTCGAAGCTCTTCACCTCCAAAGCATCCACATCAAAGACCAAGATGGGGGAGAGCCACTCGATCTCCGGTCTCTTGCAACAAGTCTAACGAATCCAGCGCGGTGGGCACTGGCACTCAAGAAGCTAGCAATCGTCGGAGGCTTAGTACGTATACCTGCCTCGATACTCTCAAACTGGTTTCCTTCCTAGAGCAGTCAGCGGATCGCATATCCCTGCAATCGCTCGATTTGCGCAGCCCCATATGATCCTCGAGCTCAGACTCGGTACTACAGGATTGGCCAGAGTGATGCCGAGACTGCTTGGAGACCGATTTGTAGCTCTTCAGACCTCAATTACGGGATTCATCAGCGTACCTCGAGCGAGTGGCACTATCGTTTGTCCCGGCGCTCGCTGGAAGCTCATGAAACCCGCATCGGTGATGGTGTAAACCCGGTCTGTGTCTGCTGACGCTGCGACTTACAGCCACAAGGGTGGTTGTCGACGCTGCCGGTGCCGGTGAGATTATGCGTGTACAGAGCGGCTATAGGGCTCCCTTATGTGAATATTGCGCATCGCTAAAAGACAGAGAGAGAATGCGTCGCCCAGTGAAGCGAGTGAAGCGAACATGATGTCGTCGAAGACACTGTACTATACTGTATAGGTTCAAGTCAAGTTCGAATTCAAGAAGCGGGCGCCTTGTCAAAGGGGAGGAAGCTCGTAAGCGCCCGTGTAGATCTTGTGGATCTCTGAGTCTATTCACATGTCGGCTGGACGGATGCGGTTGTGGGCGCCGGACACCGACCGGCGAAGCATCTCCATAAAGCCTCTCGAATTGCCGCTCCCACCTCCTTACTCTCCCTACCCTCACGCCGCCAACACCTCCCGCCATGGCCACCATCACAACCCCCGTAACTAAGCTCTTCAAGATCAAGCATCCCATCCTGCTCGCAGGTAAGCCTCACCGATCTGCGTCGCTCTTCGTCTTGGATGGCCGACCGCGTCCTCGTGTGCAGGCATGAATGTCGCTGCGGGCCCGGAGTTGGCGGCTGCAGTCACCAATGCGGGGGGTTTGGGTGTCATTGGAGGCGTAGGCTACACCCCGAAGATCCTGCGCGCTCAGGTACGTACGAGCCATATGTCTTCGCTCTACATTGTCGTAACCACGTCCGTGTTGCCGCGCTTATAGATCAAAGCGCTGAAGGATGATCTTGTGGACAAGAACGCACCCTTCGGCGTCGATCTGCTGTTACCCCAGGTCGGGGGAAACGCACGGAAGACTAACGTGAGTGTCATATGTGCCCACTTCCGGCTTGTTACCAACCAATCTCTCCTAGTATGACTATACCAAGGGTCAATTGCCTGACCTCATCGACGTCATAATCGACGAGAAGGCCTCCCTTTTTGTCTGCGCTGTTGGTGTTCCCCCGAAGTGGGTGGTGGAGAAACTCCATGCAGCGGGCATCCCCGTCATGAACGTGAGACCTTCGCCCTCGTGAGGTAAAGGAGACCTTGCTGAGCCGAAGTATTCAGATGGTCGGCCATCCCAAGCACGTCCTGAAGGCATTGGACGCCGGATGCGACCTCATCTGCGCGCAAGCGGGCGAGGGTGGAGGTCATACGGGCGACATCCCTGCTACTCTCCTCATCCCTGCATGCGTCGACCTCTGCAAGGACCGCAAGTCGCCTTTGACCGGCGAGCCCGTCTACGTGATCGGTGCTGGCGCAGTCTACGACGGGCGCGGGCTTGCCGCCAACCTCGCTTGGGGCGCCCAGGCTGTGTGGGTCGGCACGCGCTTCGTCGCGAGCAAGGAGGCGGGCGCTCCAAAAGCGCACAAGGAGGCGGTCTTGAGCGCGGGATATGAGGACGCCGTCACCACACTCATTTACACCGGCCGCCCCCTCCGAGTGAGGAGGACGCCCTACGTCGACGACTGGTGGGCTTCTTCTCGAGTCCCTAATTGCGGCTCGCGCTGATCTGCGAGGATTACAGGAACAACAACCGTCAGGCCGAGATCAAGGAGCTCACCTCGAAGGGTATAATCCCGTACGAGCACGATCTCAAGCAACACCCTGAGAAGTCCCTCGAGGCACGGGCGTGGCTCATTGGCCGTGTCGCAGCGCTTATCCACGAGATCCTCCCGGCGAAGGACATCGTCGAGAACATGGTGAACGACGCTGCAAAGATCATCCAGGAGAACGCGGCGAAGGTGACTGTAAAGGCTAAGCTATAGTATTTATCTTTGCCGATTTTGTATTCTGCTGTCTGTCTGTCGTTCGTTTAGGATCTTTTGGATTATATGATTATACATAATGCCGTCTCTATGGTCCTTCTTAATGCGGGGCCAATAACCGGTGCCTGTCGTTGCTCCAGAGCCACTCTATAAAGTCCCTCGATCTCTTGGGAACCACGGGCGTCCTGTGAGACCCGAAATCGAGTACATGAACGGAGAAGACGAGTCTGGAGGCGGCCCAGAGCTACCGCAGCCCCTAACACTGAAGTATAAACACAGACCTCCAGCCCGCCTTGCTTTCCAGCTCCCCGGCCTGCACTTACATTGACCACTTGAGGTGCGAACAGATTCATTCACAACATTCGGAAATCCCTGACCATTGCTTGCTTCAAGCAGGCCATAACGGATCTCAGCACAATGGAGGCATCCCCGGAGAGCAATTCCCAACCGCCCTCCGCCCCTCGCGCAGCCCCTCCTCCCTTTGACAACTATTCGGCCGAAATCATCCTGCGTACAGCGGACAACGTAGACTTCCATGTGCGTCCAGCGATCGTGGAGGAGGTCTCCTCTACCTTCGCCGACATGGTGAGCTTCCCCCAACCCCCGGCCGCCAGCACCTTGGCAGAGAGTGCGGCCCACGTCGTTCCCCTGACGGAAACCAGTGAAATTGTAGAGCCCTTGTTGCGTGTATTCTATCCCGCCCGAGTCGTCGCTCCGGAATTCTCGTCCCTCAATCATCTCAAGCCCGTCCTGGAAGCCGCGCGAAAGTACCAAGTGGATGCAGTGATGCAGGTCCTAGCTCGTTCGCTCGTCCAGTTCGCCCGCGACGTCCCTCTCCAAGCGTATGCGATCGCCTTGCACTTCGGACTAGAAGAATCTGCTCGACTCGCTGCGAAGCAGTTCGTCGCCCACGTACCTCCCTGGCCGTTCACGAAGGAGTTGGAGCTCATATCGGGCGCCGCCCACTACCGACTCTTGGAATACCGAGACGATTGCGTGAAGGCCGCCAAGTCGGCCATCGACTTGCGTTGGTTGGACGACACTACCTTTACCTGGTTCTCGTGCAGGAACAGTGGTGGCTGCCTGAGTCGCTCTGCCAACCGCCTTCCACGTATCTTCCGGGACGTATTACTACGCAACTCACTGGCTCCAGCAACATCTCGACCGCATGACGGATGATCTCGCGACTGCCCCCTTTGCCGCGAGACCCTAGAGCGGCCCGAGGTATTGGATCGGTTCCTCATAGATGCAGCCGCCTGCCACCTGCAAGCCTACGATCTCTCGGGACGCGCGTAGGTTCAATGCGAAACTAGCAGACGAAGTTGAAAAGCGAGTAGCCGAGGTATGTTGACATGTGAGCGACTCGCTGGAAACCTGATGCGATGTATTGCCCACACAGGTCGTTCTGAAGTTCAGCCCGTCGACGTGAGCTGAAGTGGACGAGATTTTGGTTGGGAGTCGGTATGAGTCTATAAATCCGCCGTTGTTCCTGCACGTCTACCAATCTGCCCACAAGCAAATATCCAGAGGTAAATTTCATGCGTGTACTGAAAAGCATGTTGTTGGTCGCGAACACTGCGATGTGTGCGAAGTCAACCCCATGGAAATTATGCCGCTGTGCCAGTGGTCTGAGGAGGTTTGGTGGCAACGAGGCTGGAGAAGCGGCCTTGACGATGGTGTACGCGGTGTAGGCGCCCGCGGAGGACGCGACGATCACGTGTGGTTGGAACCGCGTCGTGGGCGCTTGATTGACGTTCTCTCTGGGCCACCACCTCGCCGCTGCTTCTGTGCCTCAGCCTGTCTCAAGCTGCCTCCTCCACCACCTCTCGCGCACCGACACGATTCCTAGCAACAGAAGATTCTGTGTACCCTAATCTGCACTCTGCACCTGCCGTTCGCTTTCACACACCCCGGGAGGCATCTAGGGTTTCGGACCGCTGTGGCTACGCTTCGAAGTGCACAGTAAGTCCTTCGTCGACTCTTGTCTCGGTGCACATTTTGGGATTCGGAGAAAGCAGACATAAAGAGCTATACCCTGGAATGCATGGTTGCAGTGGCGTTGGGTGACCCAACATGCGTCCGATGGCTCTGAAGACAGTTTGTGTCTCCAGGTAGCGTGCTCGCATGCCGACGCCCCAGTGTACGAGCGCTGCGAGCACCAGGTCCCGCATGGCAAACCTCCTTCCGCCTATGCTGCGCTTGTATGGCGTCACGCGGGAGAGCCAAGGGCTCATGCAGCTGGCGCGTACCATCTGGTAACAATCACTAACATGGAATTCTCTTTGCTAGAATCCTTCATCAATTTCCTGACGCCGTCTGTGAGCATCAGACGTGAATCACAATGGCAGCACTCCTAGAAACCCCATCGAGAGTATGGCGACGTATTCAGGCCGACCAAGACAGGGACATGCCATCCCTGCCCTCCTTGCCCGCATTCGACGACTCGGCAGACCCCCAAGCCACAGTGGACGAAAGCAGCGAGGATATGCAAATAGCTTCCCCCATCCATTCCACTCCGGTTGTCCTCTCGCACGTAGCCTCTACGGTACGGGCCCCGTCGAGCGCGTCCAGTACTGCGCGGTTTGCAAACTCCTTGGCCTCTCGCTCAACGAAGTCTTCGTTGTCAATCTCGAGAGGAGCTGCGCCAGCCCCTCAACCTCAATATAGCTTCGACATCAGCTCCATTCCTAGCCTACCAAATGTTCGGGATCAACATGAAGACATCGACATCCGTAGCAGCGACCAAGAGACGGAAGACAGCTCCGTACCCGACGCATACCTCCCGCCTCCCCTAGATGACAACATGGACCCTGATTTAGATCTGTCGGACGCCCTGCAGTCCGTGAGTCGATCCAATTCACCTGGTCTTGGCGACAAGGAGACCCCTCGCAGGAAGTCGGATTATGACTTCTCTATGAGCCTGCGCTCGGAACCCAAGGTGAGCATGTTGCTTGTGGCTGATTCCCGCCCTGACACTTCAGCAGCCTTCCCCGTTTGACAAGCTGCGCAATGTGTCTTTTCGCCGGCCACTGTCCCGGACTAGGACCCCTTCCCTCACACGGACCACCTCTTCCCCTTCATCCTCCACTTCCAACTCCACTCCGCATAGTGCGAGATCAGGCGGATGGCAACGCGCCGACACTGACCCGCCCTTGGCTGCTCTCGCGGTCCCCTTACCACGGTCGGCCACCGCATCACCCGCATTGCCGCCCCATGTGGAGGAACGCGACCTCACACAGATGAGCCTGGGATCAGAGTTCCCCAGTGCGAGCGAGGACCCGCAGCACTCCCTGCAGGACACAGAGCTTCTGCCGGAGGCGACGCACAGCCATCATGACCATTATCAGGCTAGTCTGTCCAGCGACAGACACCAATCCAGCAACGCCAGCGATCGCCAGTCGCAACAATCCAGAGAGCCCACTTTCTCATCCGAGGAGGCGGGCTCGGCTGATCTCAATGGCAGCTCGCGCAATGAGGCCGGAGGCTTGCGGTCCCCGACTCCGTTGTCCGCCGCTTTCTCATCTCCCCCATCGGCCATGTTCACGCCTACCCCGGCCTTTCAACCTCGTCCTCGTGCACGTTTCAGCGCTCCTTTATCCTCTACGACTCCTCAGCTGCCTACCACGACGCCCCAACAGCAACAAGTTCGCTTCGAGACGGACGAGACCCCGAAGCAATACCGGTATGAGCCAGCCGACGATGAGCAGGCTGGCCTCGTCCGGCCTGATATGGAGGATCCTGCGACCCCGCACGCGCACAAGCGTTCCTTCCTGCTCTCCGTGATCAACTCCACTGCTCGCCCCCGCCTGCGATTCCCAACACCGCACCCGGGCAACCCGAGCGACGAGTCTCAATCCCCGGAGCTTGAGTCACATGTACAAGCGACCCCAGGAGTGACCTTGCGCAAAGCCTTCGCTGGCGTCACACCGCGTCCAGCCGCCGTGAGACGAGCACGACTCTCGCATCCGCTCACCCAGGCCTGGAACGCCGCCTCCGACTCAGCGTCCGGCTCAGAGTCGCCGTACGACCCGAACGTCGATCGCGCGTCGTTCGTGTCCACCGCGTCCTCACACGATCTGACGACGCACGCGCGTGCGAACGCGTCCTTCGACCCCGTCATGGGCCTCGGTGAGCGCGGGCACGGCGTCGGCCGGTTCAACGCTGGCAAGCTCAACTCCTACCTGCACGGTCTGAACAGGCGCTTGCAGGAGGAGAACGAGATGCTCGTCGCGCGCCTCCGCGCGTTCGAGGACAAGTACGGGCGGGATCTCGAGGGCTCGCCCGCGGCGTCGGCGCCCTCGTCTGGCGTCAGTGCCACTCCGGCGTGGGATCCTCCGCATAGTCGCCGCTCGAGCGGCGGACGGCGTGTCAGCGCAGGTCCCGCACTCGGGCTGGGAGACGTCGCCGAGGACGTCGCCGAGGCCTGGCTGGAAGAGAAGGCTGCCCTTGAAGAGATGGTCGACGAGCTGAAGGAGGAGCTAGAGACGTGCACCGCCGAGAAGGCTAAGGCCGAAGAAGCCCTGCAGGCGGAGAAGGCAGAGCGCACTCGGGACAAGGAGAGATGGCGTGAGCGGATGACTGAGGTCGAGAAGGGCGTGGAAGGCATCGTCGCCGACCTCGAGAGACGCCTCAATGACGCGGAGGAGGCCGCCAAACGCGCAGAGACCGAGAAGGTCGAGGGGGTCAAGGACGCGGAGCGCCGTCTCGCGGTTGTTGAGGTGGAGAAGCAGGTCCTCGCCGAACGGCTGAAGAAGGCTGAAGGCGCGCTCGAGAGCGGGCGGGACCTTGGGGCCGAAGTCAATGCTGCCAACGAGCGCCTCGCGAAGGTGCAAGGCGAGCTTCAGAACGCGCAGAGACAGATCAAGGAGCTCGAGGACGAGGTGATGCACGCCGACGAGCGCCTGGACGAGTCGGAAGCCGCACTACACGCTGAGCGAAAGCGCGCTGCGGCCTTGGAGGGCGAGCTCCGGGACAAGATGGGCGAGCTGTCCAACGCGATACACCAAAGCGAGCAGCTCGATGGCGAGGTCCGCAAAGTCCGCGCACAACTCCGCGAGGCTGAGGCAGCCGCTGCTCAGTATGAAGCGGACGCCGCTGCCGACAGCAGGCGCATCCAAGACTTGGAACGCCAGCTCGCCGCCGCTCAGGAGAATGCCAACCACCTAACTGAGGAGCTCGAACAGGAACAGCAGGACAACGACCGCTTGATGGACGAAGCAGAGAGAGCGTCCGAGCTCGCCCGCCAGATGGAGACAGCGCTGGAAGCGGCTGAGAAAAAGATGCTCACGGACGAGCAGGAGGTCGCCACTCTGAAGGCTACGATCGCTTCCCTGGAGCGCGCCCCTGAGAAGCAGCATGAGCGGTCCGCCTCCCAGTTGGGCCCCTCTCAGAGCACCATCGCGCGCGATCTGCAGGCGGAGGTTGAAGCACTCGAGGCGGAGCTCGACGGTGCGCACAAGGAGATCGCGCGACTAAGTACTATTGTCGCACAGTCTCCGGCGCGCAAGGCGATTGAGAAGGCCAAGGATGCCCGGATCGAACTGCTCGAGAAGGAGAAGGAGGACCTGTTGGAGCGGCTGAAGTCTATGAAGAGTAACAGCGGGATCTTCGGTACCCCAGGACGGCTGGCTAACGCGAGCAATATGTCTCCCATGCACCGCCAGCTCCTGAACATGTCGTTCAAGAGCCCGAAGACGCCTGGCGGACCTCTCCGTGATGTACGACATCCGCTTTCTCTCCTGCTAGTCCCACTGACTCCGATTGGTAGCTTTCCTGGCTTCAGAACACGATGCAAGATCCTTCCGTTTCGCCTCTCGTTGCAGAGCTAGCCAGGTTGCAGGCAGAGTTGGACCGCGCAAACGCCAGCATTGATGATAAGCTCGACCGGCTTGAAGATGCCGGGTTCGGGGTGGTCGATCTCACCAAGCAGCTCGAGGACGCGCGGGAGCACATCGTCTTATTGGAAGATGAGCTCGCTCGGATGGCCCGGAGAGAAGAGCGCAGGATCCACCGTCTCCAACGTCTCAGGTGCACGAAGTGTAGGACGAAGATCGACATGCGCGGCCTTCAAAGCACGGGTGATGGGGACGAAAGGTGCGCACTGACACGTGTGTAAGTCTGAACGCGATTGACACGGGCTTTGCAGCTCCATCCTTGAAGCGTCAACCATGAGCCTGCCCGCTGAGCCGCCGACCCCACCAACAAGGACGACAGAGGCGCTTCGCTCCGAGCTTATGGAGGTCAATGTACAGCTAGAGTCGATGAAGAAGGCGTGGGAGGAAGAGAAGAAGCAGCTGCTCGGCGAGAACGCCGTCTTGCAAGATGCTGCCACCCGCTTGAACGTCGAAGTCCGTAACGCCAAGGATGAGGCCCGCAAGTACGCTGATGCGGAACGCCGTGGCGAGCGGGCCCGCGCCGGGGTCGAGGCTGTAAGTGCAACTATCTGTGCTGCGTCAGGAGATACACTGAGCCCTTCTCGGTATTCAGGATCTGGAGAAGGCCAAGCAGACGATGGCGGAACTCGAGGCTCAGCTGAAAGCTGAGCGCAGTCGCCTTCGTGCCCTCACCACAGAGCAGACGAAGGCTCAGCGCGAGAAGGAAGCTGTGTTGCTCGACCTGCGACGCACTGAGTCCGTAAGTAATGAAGCTCTTTATGCCGCTCTCGTACTCACCGTCGATTGTAGGATATGGCAGAAGTACGAGAACAGCTGCAGCATATCAAGCAAGAGAACCATGAGCTTGAGAAGGAACTGCGCAGTACGTATGCTTCACTGTTTGGACGGGACACCTACTGATGAAGCTATCCAGGCAACGCAACGGCCGACCAAAAAGCGCGTCTTCTTGAGGCGAAGGTCGCAGAAAACCTGGAGAACATCGAGCAGCTTCGACAAGAGCGGTCTCTCCTGGCTGCTGACCACAAGGATCTTCAGCGCCGCTACGCGAAGGCATCTGAAGTACGTTTGATCGGCTTCAAGGATATTATTCAATGCTGATCATTGCTCTGCAGGAGGTCAACCGGCTGAAGAGCGAATACGCCGCGTCTCAAACCTCGCACGACAACCGCCGACACGAGCTCGACCTTCGCGTCCTAGAGATCGAAGACCTTCGCCGTGCTTTGTCTGACAAGGCGTCCGAGCTGGAGCGGATGGAGGCGGAGAAGGCCCGCATGGCAGCGGAGAAGGGCGATGTTGCACGTACTGTTGCCGCCCTGGAAGCAGATCTGCGCCGGGTGCGCCGGGATGCAGAGGCGTTCGGGCGTGACTTGAAGGCTCTGCGCGCACAGAAGGACAAGATGGAGACAGAGCGCAAGGAAGAGCGCGCCAGAGCCGAGCGCGCGCAGAAGCAGGCTCAAGCGCAGATCCGGGTGCTGAAGGAGGAGTTGGACGGCCAAAAGGAGAAGGCGCGGGAGCTGCGAGAGCAATGGAAGGCTCACACTTGCGCGGCGTAAGTAAAGCTCAGATCCGCAATTAGCTCCAGTGGCTCACACGGTGTTGCAGGGATGATCGCCAGCTGGCGGCGCTTAGGCAGCAGCACAACAAGGAGTGCAAGGGTCTCATGGTGCAGATCCGCTACCTGAAGGCCAAATTCACGCGCGAGTACACCTTCCGCTGCGACCTTGGCTACCAGAAGCAGTATCTCCTTGTCTTGATGGCACGTCTTGAGCGGAAGTAGGTGTCTTGTGCTGAAGATTGCAAGAGCCGATCTAACAGATGTGTCACTACAGCGAAGAGAGGATTCTCGCAGCCATTGCACGGATAGGCTACCCTGCAGTACCAGCGGATCCTCCGCCATCCAAGACCAAGGTCAGAACGCTCCGGAGCGTCGTCCACTCTGTCCTCTTCATCCATCGCTCGAGGTACGTGATGCGTATGTATTTCATTTCGCGCTTGCTGAGCAGCATCATGTTAGACGGGCAAGCGAACAGTGGAAGCAGCAGCGAGCAGCGAAGCCGGCGATAGAAGCTGCTCTGCAAGAAGTCAGGAAGCGCAGAGCCGTGAACGGCACCGGCGTGCAGACCGGAAAGTCCAGTTCTTGAAATGGTGCTCTGGCCGTCAGGGGCGTTGTGGGACTTTGTATTATTATTGACTTGCGTCCATTCGCGTCCTCCCTATCTTCTCGATATTGTTAATCTGGTAATCTGTGTAGCTGTAACCCGCGTGGATACCATGTAATCATACTATTGCGCAAGCGCATGCCCTGTCTATACTGTCGTACTGTGACTGGAGAACACCCGGTTCACCCTAGGGTTGAGGACCGGGTGGAGGCGGAGGGGAGCGATTCTTCGCCGCCGAGGAGAGGACCCGGAACCCGTCCTTGGCAAAGACGTATGATGCGCCGCTCCATATCGTGGTACCTGCAACGATCCACCTGGTATACGCGGTGAGCACAGTACGACGAGTGTTACTAAGCGGAGGCGTACTGGAGTGCTTGCAGCGGTGCGCTGATTTCAAATGGGAGTATGGGACTGATCGTCGTCGTGCCCATCAGGAGGAGTTGCAGCGCCGTGTTCACCTGGACGAGACGTCGGTCAGAGGCGTTAGCCGACAGTGTCGCCGTATACCCCGCAAGGCCCCGCGGGGTCCATGTAACGCTTGCCGCGTGACGGCGTTTAGAAAGGATTACTCACCTTGCTGATACCCGTTGGTCGAACCTCGGCGGAGGGGATGGAGAAGTCCCAATATCGCGAGAACGTTTTCTACAATCTTGGGTCACGTGATGTCATACGGAGAGCGAGGGGCTACTGACTGGGGAAGGAAGAGACGTGTAACGGATGTAGAAGGCGGCAAGGCTCAGCAGCACATCGCGCCCAAGGATGATGGCGGCGAGGGGTACTGGCGGGAGGCGCAAGCCGTTCAAGCGGAGCGGTATGTGGAAGGCGCGAACTACACGCACCTGGAATGAGATCCTTCATCGCCAATGTGACCGTCAGGGTGGTCATGAGCGTCTTGTCAGCGGCGGGGTCGAGAATAGTCCCGAGTACAGAGCTCATGTTGTATCTCCGGGCGAGGTACCCGTCGACCTTGATAACGAAGAGGCAAGTTCCAGCGCGCTGCGCACGAGCAAGAATAGTGAGAGAAGCAAACCAGATCAGTCAAGCCAGCGTACACCAGGAGGCCAGTGGCAAGGTAGAAGTCATCGTGGACGATTGACCAGCCCAAGACGGGACATGCGGCTATGCGGGAGAGCGTGAGGAGGTTGGGGAAGGTGTAGATGTTCTCCCTGATCGTCGGGGCTTTCTCTGGAGCATCGTGCCCAGACTTGGGTGGTAGTTTTGGAGGTATATGCGAGATGCTGCGAAGAGCTGCATTTGCACAGAATGGACGCGGGTTGCATAGCACTCGCCCGGTGTACACTGCCGCATACCCGAGGGCAGGTCCTCGCCTGGCCAACCCGCGCAAACTATTAGCGTTGATACAAAGACTGCGCGCGTGTAGCCAAACGAGAGTAGTCATTCTATGAGCTGTAAGTCTGCATACGTTGTGCAAGAGGGAGAACAAGAGGGAATGAGAGATGGAAGGAACTTGCTTGTGTTGGCCTGCGCTTGCTCCAAGCAGCCTGTGATCACAGTCGCCCACAGCCAGTACGTGAACCTAACTCAAAACTTACTGAGCATCGTAACGGCCGCCTGGCGAAATGGCATCGCGTCTGACTACGAATCAGGAGATTGCAGGTTCGACCCCTGCGGTGGTCATTTTTTCCATTCCTGTAAATGGCTCTCCAACAGATCCAATGGATAGTATTCTGCGCTGCAGAGCGTACATACGGACCCACACAGTACTGTAGCAGACAGCCATACGCCAGGAATGCAAGAAAGACACCTGCATTGACAATGGAAGTCTCGTCGTCATGTCGATGAGCTAGACTACATACATGTACATTTTGGACGGATATCGACAGCGAGAGCGTAGTGAATGCTACAAGAAGGAAAGCAAAACAACTATATATACAGTACAAGTGTAATTAGATTCATGCACTAAGATCCGATCCACAACAAGCGCGACATGTCAAGACGGAGGACAAGGACAAGGACAAAACGAGCGGAAAGACAACGTGCACGGTAGGCCGAACAACGCGCTGCAGCACGGATGGTGCTGCGGCTCTCACTGCTCCGCGGCGCTGTCATACTTGCCGACGTACAGGTGCTTCTTCAAGACAACGACAGGGCCGTACAAGACCCTCCGGACAGTGAGCGCCAGCTCCTGAAAGCCCGAATGGGTGTCAACGCGAAAGAAGTCATAAAACACAAGGCTCTCGCACCACGACCAACGTGGACAGCCCACGTCGCTTGTGAACGGCGGCTTCAGGGTGTAGTGCCCGTTCCAAATTGGCCACGTCTTCCTCGCTGCCGTCTTCAGCCGCGTCGCTTCTCCCCTCTTGCGCGTCCTGCGTCTTGCGTCCACTCTCAACATCGACGACTCTCAGACCCCCGCAACGCGCTCTCGAACACTCACCAAGCCGCCGGCACCAGCACGTTCCTCCGACAAGGACGCGTCGCTCTGCTCCACAACCGCCGTAGTCTTCGAGAGCAGCATCGTCGAGCACATCAGCATCCCGCCCAACACCGAGGCGAGTATCAGCGACAGCGGTTCGACTCACGATTAGGACGAGTTCGACGGGCTTGAGAGCATGACGACGGGGAGGACGAGGGTACGGGTGGTAGCGGCGGCCGTGGCTTTCGCGGTAACTGGGCAGGCGTGAGCCGTGCATCTCTCGTCGGTTTATAGAGGGAAGTGAACAACGGGCGGAACGGAGGGGCGAAGGAGGGGAACGGCCGTCGAAGGGAATGCGCGATTGCGAAGATACGGACAAGCCTGTGCGAGAAGGAAGCGTGCTTGGCGAGAGTGAAGGGCGTGCAGGAGGCCTGGGTTGCTTGGCTATATAGTGGAACAGGCGAGGGGGAGCGAAGAGCTCGCGTTCGTCGTGAACGTGGCTCGGGCGGAGGGCAGGAAATTTTTGCGCGAGAAGGGGCGCGACGCATGATGCCGATAGAGGATGATTGAGGACGCCGAACGAGGCAGTACGAAGCGTACGCGCTCCGTCGGTGTTGCGTAAGACGGACGAAACGGGTTCGTCTACAGGTTCTCCCCGACGCTCACGAGCGTCCGGGTCGGTTCGCTCGACGAGTCACACTTCCTGCTTCAACTTGCACACTCGCAGTCTTGACGTCTTGGGAGGCTTGCCGCGTTCGCTCGGATGGTGGAAGCGCGTGAACACCACACGTCCGTTGAAGGCACGCTAGCGGAGTAGTGTGGGGGACTTCGGGTCCGGGGGGGTCGCACTTTTCGGAGTCAAGTCCCGCTTATGCGACTTGCTGCAGTCCGTCCAACGGGGCCTTGCTGGGAAGTCTTCGGGCTCGCGAAAGGAGTAAGCAGCTCACCTCGAACGCCCATATTGCCATTCTCAGGCGCAGCACCCTGGAAGTTGCGGGACATGAGGATCAGGGCGCTATGCGGATGTGGGGATCGGCTCTCCCCCGTGCATTGTCCGTTGCCCGTCTGTGATGACCGCACACCCTTTTATCTCGTCTCTACGTCGCAGGGGAGCAGTACGCCTGACGTACGCGTCAGTACTAATGAGGAACAAAGCCCGCGACAGACTATAACGTGGGTAGTCGGTACTTGTCCGCACCCTCTCGTTCTCAGCCTGTCGCGTGCACTACCGTACGGTGGGTCAGGACCAGTTAGACATGCTCTTGCAGCAATGATACTCATGAAACACACTTCCACAGTGATCATTGTCTCGCTATCGTCTTCCGACGGGGGCCTCGCAACGATCTTGAGGACTTTGTACTTGAATGCGATCGTGACACTCAGGTCACAGTCACGATCCCTTCAATATTTCCTTAGGCAAGTCTGCTTTTTCGCAAGCGCTGCGTAGGCTGATAGTCAGAACAAGATGCAAGGAAAAGTACGGGGCTAGGCGTGAGACCTACTGCTCGATACAAAGGGACGGAAATACACCTGCGCTATGGCGTCCTGGACCTGAGGTCGTGTCGGCGCAGAAGTGGGGCTGCCCGGGCCGCAGCCTGTGTGCGGCCGTCATGGACCCTATCCTTGACACGACATGGCATAGTTATTGCGCCCAAGATGGGGATACCTGGGATGAGACCGGATCGTCACGATGACACGGCCGATGGCTTTGCAGCCGCAGGAAATGAGAAGGAACGCACCCTCTCCATCCTGCAGATGGCCAACTTCGATGTCATGCATGGACGGACGACGAGTATTTCTGCACACCACAGGAACGTCCCGGTCTCGGGATTATCATCGCCCAGTAAAAGAAAGACTCCAGGACGATGCTCGAATGACCCACCAAAGTGACCACGATGGCTTAGTTTTAGGATTGCAACGCGAGCATTTACTACCAGCAGGAATGGAGATCCAAGGTGCAAGCTCGAGCCGCAATGAAAAGTGCAGCAGGAATCGCGCGCGGTCGATTAGACTGCATGCTCGACCAGATATACTCGCCGTACGCCCTTTCAGGTTGCCACTCGTTCGAACTTGCCGTGCGGTGAGAGCTTACTAATACGCAGGTAAACCGAAGGGATACGCGTTGGCAGGGACCGACGCATCGTCCTAGAACCAGAAAACCAGCGTACGAGGAACGAGCTCGAAGCGCGGAGGAGTAAACCTCGACAATTTGATTAAAGCACAAGATGGACGATCGAGCACGACTCACGCGTTCGAGTCGTCGCGAAGTGATCGGGAGTCGGAGGACCCTGGGAGGACGACCTACGAATACGCGAAGCGCTTGGCCCAGCCTCGCCGCTCAATCATTTCTTGTCACGAGCCGTCGGCAGACCGGGACCACCAGCCACCCTCTATTTGGGCTGAAGCTCACGCTCGAAGCATTAGCACGGCTCACTGACTATAATCTGCCAGTGAGGCGTCTGGGATTTACGGTGGCTTCGTTCATAGAGATGTATGTACCAGGATAGGTACTAGTAGTACTCCGACTCCGCCATGCTCTCCAAAAGATCTGGAGCTGCAATCTGAGTTTGACAACACCGGTCGTGAAAGCGTACATTTTTCATCCTGAAGTGGTACAGTATGCATGCGCGAGTATCTGGGCTATAGAACGCACCAGGAACACACAGCTGTACAGTATGATATTTCGACTCGAGCGTCGCCGCCGCGGCCCTGAGAGCCGCTGAGAAAACGGACGGTCCCCTCGGCAGCCGCACTGGCAGCAGCGCAACGACACCGATAGAGTAGAACGCCAAAAAGGACACGTTTCGGCCAACCTCCTATTGACCACCGCAGGGGTCGAACCTGCAATCTCCTGATTCGTAGTCAGACGCGATGCCATTTCGCCAGGCGGCCACGCTGACAACCACTACCATTGCCATCACGTCGGCAAAATGAACCCTCCTTCAACGTCCAGCTCCACCAGCGATGCTCGTATCTGGGCCAATCCTATCTGCGTGCGCACAATCGGGATTGCCTATGGTTGTGGCGCGACGCCACCACAGCTGCTGTCACCCAGACTCATTCATGATGAGATGATTAGACCCAGGCGGGAGGACGTGGCCCTGGCCGATGTCCAGTCCCAAGCCTGTATGAACAGTCGGGATCCATCTTCAGGCTGATGGAGGACGCGTCTCCAAGGGCTGGCCCGAATTTGTCTTGACTGTACCGTCAGACGTCTCCGCGGCCGCTCGCGCAACCAGACAACAGACTCAGAGCAAGAACTCTGGGCCAAGAGGGCGCGCGAGTTGAGTGAGTCCGGGCCGGGGAAGGCGGGCTCGTCGGAATCGAGATGGGACTCAGGCCCGAGAAAAATGTGATTCATCATTCGGTCGTCGAGGAAGGGTGATCGAGATCCATAGTGCAGATCGGGAGAGAAGATTTCGCATGTGATAAGGGACAAGGGTAGGGGCGCATCAGTGCCGCTTTCGGCAACTCGCCGACGCTCCTGTCGCTCGCCGAGACCAGTTAAGACCGTGAGCGAATCGAGTGGCCATCGTAGCACTTGTCACGCCCTGATAGGTTTGGGTGGAAAGAAGACTAAAAAATGAAAAGTGGAAGAGGACGATCGCCTGCGTCTGCGATGAAGCGGAGCATTCAGGTTGTCATCTGAGGACGCTCGGAGAAACAGGATGCGACACGTTATGAAAGGCAGTTACGGAACTTGGACGGCTTCGGAGAACTGGATGCCTGCGTGCTGCGGCACTGCACTGTCTGCAGTACGGGGTCATCTTGTCTCACCGCAGCCGAGGCGGATGCTGACATACAGCCATACGTACGGAGAGCGGCAATATTAATGCGGGTCTTGGAGCTTGGAGGCCAGACTCGTCGCGGTCGACTCACGATCATGTTGCATAACAAATGAACGTGTGCATTGCTGAGAAGAAGAAGAGTCGTTTCGCGGATAGAGAGCGCAGAGGAGGTCACAAGGAGTACGAGCTCAAACAAGGAAACACAAGCGTGGTGACCGCAGAGCTGCCGCGGCAGGGTCGACGGAAGGAAGCTCGCTCGGACCTTGGCCTTCGTTGCTCTGGCAGGGAAGACGTCGGTGCACAGGGCAACAGGGCTAATTGAGGCGGTAGCACAACGGCCGAGGTCAACTGACGGCCGGCGCAGCAGCGCTGGAGGTCGGACATGAGAACACGAAACGGGGGCCTCTGCTGGAGAGGCAAGGCGGCTGCCACGGTGTGGGCGGAGGTGATCATGAGCATATCACGCCCCGCGTCCACGCACACCGCCCTTGTTGATTTACGACATCGCGCGGCGTCCGCAATGCGGGGGTCCGGAGGAGCGCCGCGCGCCACGGATGACGCCTGCACGTCGAGGAAACGCGAGAATGGGGAGGATAAGGGAGGTGCACTAGCGAGGTCGAGGGCAGCCGGAACGGCGATAGGTGGCTACGGTGGCGAGTGGGGCAGCCCAAGAACATACGCAACTCCACTGGCACCGGGACGAGGGCGGGGAGAGGGGGCGAGCGCATTTCGTGTGGGCGCCGAGGAGGCTGAGGTCGCGCAGGGAAAGCTGTGGGAACGCAGCGAGGGTGTGATGGACACTCCTCGGATGATCCAGAGGTCCGTCCGGACCGTGCGGGGACCCCGGGCGGGCGCGGGCTCCGGATGCGAGACGGCGCATCCCTGTCGAGCAGACCGACGCAGAAAACGGCGCAGGAACGCTGACAGAGCGACGAGCATGCAGAGGGCCATCGATGCGGCGGCGAGAACGATGAGTCGTCGGGGCATCGATGGCAGGAAAATCGGCGGGGGCGGCAGGTGGCCGGGCGGGCGGGGAGAAACATACAGGCGGGGCCATGCGCAGAACAGGCACGTGGCCGGATTGGGACTCGGGAGAGAGCGGGCTTTTCGACGCAGACGCCCACATCACCGCCAACGGATTCTCCACCGTCCTCGCTCCGTCGCTCTTCGTTCTCACTCCCTTCCTCCGCCGTCCATGGCGTCCCTCTCCTAATCGCCCTCCCCGCCCCCACCGTCGTCCACGTACCACCCAGTATCGTCCGCAGGCCCAGTGCTCTGTCGACGACGCTCTCCCATCACCTCCAGCTGGTCACCAGGCCGCCTTGCTTCTTTAGTCTCTCGGATCCTCGCTCCCGACACCCCGTTGGACCCAACCAGTTCTCTTCTCCAGCTTCTTCCAGTTCCTCACAGACCCTGTCTCAGAGCTCTCTCGCTCTGCCCTTCGTGGCGACTACAGCGACAATGCCCATCCCTGCCACATTGACGAGCTATCTGCCCGTCTTGTTGGTCTCCGTCACTCACAATGCTGCGCCTGACGACTCTTCCTTCGTCACTCTCCCCGAGGGCCAGGTCGACTATCTTTCTCACAACTGGAAGGAGGAGGATGTCTGGCGGTCATGGCGCAGCATGACTCGTCAGAAGAACGCAATCGCGAACGGCATGCGTCTCGAGAACGCGAGTTGGCGGACTTGGTGGAAGCAGAGAAACAAGCTGAGGACAATCAGTCCCGAGACCCTTAACTGGTGTGTTTTATATCCATTCCACCCTTCATCTCTCGTATCGCGCTCCCAAACATGAGGGGTGGGGATGGACGAGATAGCACTCCTCGTGCTTAGGAGCTCGGATTACCGCGTTGTCCCTGCGTGTCTCTAACGTCGTCTTCGCAGGCTCAAGGATTCCGACGTGACCTGGCTTTACGGCCCTCTGCATGTCGGTCACGATTGGACAGACTACTCGACGCGGAAAACGTCGAAACTCAGCCGAAAGACCAGCACGGACGCAGTGCCAGGTCCTTTCCAGACTAACGGCGATCCACGCAGCAACACCCAGGCGTCCGGCCCTCCGCCCAAGAAGCCGATCCTCAAACGTCGTAGTATCAGCCAATTGCTCTCGCTACCCGCGAGTCCCTTCTTCCATCAGCCCGATAGCGATGAAGACTCCGACGAGCGGGATGATGAGAGTTCGACTCCTACCCGCCCGCCACTCATGCATACCAAGAGCGATACCCACCTCAGCCTTCGCGGCCGGCCCTTTCGCAAGAACTCACCCCCGCGAATCATCGCGGAGGACGGTTCAGCGCCACCGGTCTCGCAACCGACAACTGGGAGCGAGGCGTCGGGCTCTACCGGGAGCGATCAGGACTTGAGCGGCAGTTCGAGTACCGGCGCGGACGGCTCTCACGTCTCCGGTGGCAAGAAGAAGCACATCAGCTTCAACACGTTCGTCGAGCAGTGTATCGCGATTGAGAAGCCCAAGCTCAAGCGGTCCACCACGGGCCCTACACGCGATGGTCGTGTCTTTGATGCTTACGATGATGGGTGAGTGGCACAGCTCTAAGCAGTGTGTGATTGCGGCCGATTCTCACGATGCTATCTTCAGATACGACTCTGAACTAGCGTACGACGGGGAATACGAGGAACCTGTATCCTATTACGGGACTGGCTCTGATTCTGATGATGACGATGACGACGTGCTCGAGATGCGTACCTCCTCAAGCCGGTCCCGTTCGTCCTCGTCTTCGCGAAGCTCGCCCTTCGCTTCAGCGTTCAGCGCCGATACCACCGCACCCGCGCGGCCGCGTCCTCCCATGGTCAGGCGTCCGTCCACAGACCGGGAACATGTCACCATCGCTCCTATTCCGCCAACAATATTGAAGAGCGGGGCCGGGGGCAACGAGCTATGCACAGTGACCGAAGGCCACAGTTCGGAGTCGCCGAAGGAGGTCGACCTCGTCTATGTGCCTCCAGCGAGCTACAGCCTCCCAGGCACTCCCAACTTTGGCAGCAACGAGGACGTATACCACCACCGCGAGTCTTACTTCAGCGTCGGCACCGCGGGCCACTCTACTCCCTACCCTCGTTCCCCTCTTCCACGTTCACCGGCTCCCGGCTCGTCCCCTCGTATACCAAGCGTCGGTATGCCGTCTGATCACTCCCCTGGGATGCCATCAGTCCAACGCTCGAACTCGGGCAACCTATATGACACCCATGCGATGGTCGACTCGCCCATGCAGATCGACGACATCGCGAACGCGCCCCTCGATGACGCGTACGACTACTTCGGTGGTCCCGACCTCGGCGAGGACTTCAGCCACCGGCCGCACATATCGCGGAGACGCAGTCGGACCGAGTTCCGGGATGACGACGAGCGTGGGAACAAGATTACACGCTACGCAGAAGGCAGCGCCGCGTCCGTCGCGATGGGGCGGAGTAGCAGCGGCACCTGGCACCAGGTCGCACCGTCTGGCGACGGCGACATGCCCGTTGTGGTCGTAAACGAGGCGATCGGCGCGGTCGAGGAGCGGCAGGAGCGCTCTCGCGAGAGCAGTCCGGCGCGTTCGGCTGCGGTTTACCGGATACCAGAAGACGAGGGCGCCTCCCCTCCTATCGCCTCGTTACCTTCCACCCCCGCTGTGCCCGTCCCCCGTGTCAGCCCTGCGCATTCCCACATCGTCTCGTCGATATCCAGCCCCCACTCTATGACATCCTCCACGCCGGGCTCTGCTTCATGCGACCCAGCACTCCTCTCCCCCTCCGACGGCGCCCCTTCGCGCGGCCGCGCTCCGCACTCTCCCAGCGTGAGCGGCAGCACGACGACCGGCTCGTCGTCCTACTCCCACTCGACCGACTCGCGCAGTGGCTCCGGCTCGCGCGGTCGCTCTTCGACGCGCACGTCGTCCTACTCGGACCGCGAGCGCTCAGGCAGCCGCAGCAGGAGCCGCGGGACGAGCTCGCCTATGGGCAGCATATCCCCCACTGGGAGCGCGATCGGCATCGGTAGTGCTGTCTACGTCGGCGGCCGGTCCCGCGACCGCGACCGGGAGCATAGGAGCAGAAGGATCGGCGAGGAGGAGCGCGGCCGGGAACGCACGGGCAGGCGGTTAGCCAACAGCTTGAGCCCGCCGAGTACGGTGAGTTCGCCGTCGCGCGGGAGCGATGCGGGCGAGCATGTGTACCAGTCGTACTCGCCGGTCTTGTCGGACATCCCAGAGAAGCCGATGCGGATACCATCGCCGCCGTCTTCCGTCTCGGGTTCGTCGACGGAGACGGCGAGCGTGTCTACGGTCGGCCCGAGTCAGGTCCAGCAGCAGGCGCACGCGCAGGCGAGGGAAGCGTACGAGCGCAGCAACGCTGCTCCCGATGCATCAGCCTCGAAAGTCCCGTTTGTCGCTGTGACCATTCCTTCGCCCATTGCGGAGGAAGAGGAGGAGCAGCGGAGATCTAGGCAGCCTACTCCAGCCAACTCGCCTGTTGCGGCTTTCCGGATGCAAGTCCCGCCTGCGCAGAAGGCCGAGCCCGTTTCGTCTCCAGTCTCTGCATCTCACGAGCCGCCGGCGCCGGGAGCATCGAGTTCGGCGAACACTGCGAAGTCGCTTTCTGTCGCCACAGAAGCTTCTGCTCGACTCGAGTCGCCGTCTGCGGAGTCGCCCAAGTCCCCGGATGCTACTGGCCCAAACGCATCTAGGCATCCGTCGCGCGCACAGCGGGTTTCGCTAGACGGCATGCAAGAGCACGCCGGGACGTTGGTAAACCGCGCCGCCGAGATTGTGCAATCCGCGCGTGGCTTCCTTGGCTCAATATGGAACACCAACTCGGCGCAGACGTAACCGCTAGCCCCCTCCGATCTGCTCCCCACCCTTTCCCCTACCCCTTGCCTCATACACGGCTACCATCACGCATCGCATATGCCTTGCTCCGCTCCCACCCCCTCATCGCCATTGTCTCATCTCCATCTCTCATGACGTCCGGCACCCTCAAGTACTTATTCGAATATGCGTATGGCAGCCGTTTATGGCCCCGGTCTCTCTCGTCTCTCCGCAGCATATCTGCTTCTACGCTTACTTGTTCCTGTGTTCTTGCACATAATCCCGCCGCCCCGCATCCCATTGCACCGCGAGCGGCGCGTTGTCCATCATCACCCCGTCCCTTTCCCCTTCACATATCATGCACTCACTCGCAACCGACGCCGCGGCGTCACATCTCACACGTGTATCCTCGCTACAGACGCATCGCATCCTGTTGTTTTCTTGGACCGTCTCCCCTCACCGTCTCCCACACGTGCGCGCTCCATCTGTTCCCTTCCTCTCCTGTTGTCTGGTTTGGTTCGGCGATGCTCCGTGTCGTGTATACTCTTCCCCGTCCCCGCCCCATCCCCTCATCCCTCCTCATCCCCATCCTCCTCTCTCTGTGGTGCGTCTTCGTTCTTGACTTCCGGCTTCTCTTGGGCGTAGTAGGTTTGGTGTCCCGACTCCCGAGCAGCAGCATCTCTCTCCGCCTACTTACGAGTACCGTATAGCGCAACTGAATTCGTAGTCGTGTTGTGACAGACCTTCCCTCTTCCCGTGCACGCCGCGTGTATCTGTCTAGGTCTCCCGTTTCCTTGTTTCATAGATGTACTTTTGGGTGTATATACTCTACCGAACGCGCTGTAACGGACACGCGTAAGTCGACCTGTGATCACCAAGTAGCATTCGGAATGCTCAAAGGTCGGCTCTGCAACGCTGCAACATATGGGTGGGGCTTGTCTCCCCTACAGGCAGACGTTCCGTTGTGCTCGAGGGAGGGGTTATGACTTCGGATATCACCGAGCTCCTGCAGTTCACCAGCGTCGACTTTAAATTGTTTGGCGACCTCCAGGCTTGGCCTGAGTGGCCTTTGCTCCCTCGTACGCGCAATCGCACATAATTCCCTCGTCGCGGAGCTCTTTCGTTGGTTTTGCCTCGTCCAGACCCACCCTCGGAGTATTTGTGAGGAGCTGGGTCCCATCGTACGCCACTCGTGCCAATTGCATGAGGAGCCCTTGCACTAAACCTATAGCAACCCACACGTGAGTATTGCAGTAAGCGGCAAGCCTCCCAACGCTGGATATATCTGGAATGCCCCACGGGGATAGATATCGAACTTGCCATCAATATGGATGCATGAATACGCGATAGCCGCCTCTTCTCAGATTCCTCTGCGCAAATGGCCCGAAGAAGACGAAGGCTGAGTACGGCGCAGATGGGCTCTTCCACGCTGAGCTGTATCAGGCCTGCCAATGTCACGAGGCCAACACGCGCGAGCCGTGCGCTGCAACCAGCCTCTGTGCTGCGGTCGTTCTCCAAACGCACCAAGAAGGTTCAAGTCGACTTGTATCGAATCCTCGCCCGAGTCGATCACTGGTACGATCACAGAGTCTGTCGAAACTACAATGTACGTGTCGTGCGCTAGACATGTATACCTGATCCAGATACGGCATGACTGACTGTCTTACAGCACTATCCAACACGCTGGCGGGCTTGGTGTCCAATTGAGGATCAATCGTGCTGTATGTTACACGCGAGCTTGAGGCTGCATAGTTGGGTGACAGACTCTTTAGTATAGATTGCCAACCATGCCCACTACGGAGCAACAGCAGGCTAGCACCGAGGCGGACCAAGCTGCTCAGGAACCCAAGTTCCGCATCGCCTCAGATCCCTTTAACAGAGACGATGCGGATCTCATCGTTCGTACCAGCGACAACGTGGACTTCCATGTCCACCGCCTCATACTCTCCCTCGCATCGCCCGTGTTTGCCGCCATGTTGACGTTCCCGCAACCACCGGGCACTGACCCTCAACGCCCGGTGGTCGATCTGCTCGAGGACAGCGAGACCTTGGACGTGTTCTTCCGGGTGCTCTATCCACTTACAGATCCTGAGGAGCGGTGTTTCCCTCTCATCCGCAAGGTGCTCGCGGCAGCGATGAAGTACGAAGCCTCCGCGGTGATCGCCTCCATGAGGCGTGCTTTCCCATCACTTGTCAAAGACGACCCTCCCCGGGTTTTCGCCATCGCATGCTTGTTCGGGATGGAAGAGGAGGCAAAGGTGGCAGCGAAGGAGGCCGTGATCGCCAACCGCGTCATCGAGAGCGCTTGCGTGGAGCTGGACGAGATCCCCGCGGGTGCATACTACCGCCTCCTGAAGCTCCATCGCACTCGCAAGACGACCAGGCGGAGCAAACTTGATCGAGGCGTCACTGTCGACTTCGACGGAATTGGCCCCTTCTGTGCAGCCCTGAACAGCGCAAGAACCAGCAGGCCACCGATCACTCGCGTCGACCCTGCTTTTGACTCTTCTGGCACACACAGCGACCTGATCCTGGGGTGAACTTCCAAGTCTCGCGCGCCATCCTCACTCTTGCCTCGCCCCTGATGCTCCCGCGCACACTACTCCAAGATTCAGACGATATAGAGACCTCGCGGGAGCATCTTCCGGTGCACCTCATGTCCGAGGACAGCGTCGTGGTCGATGCCTTGCTCCAGATGTGTTATCCCACCGCCCACCACTCAACGGAGAATCTGGATACGTTGCTCGATGTTCTTTCCGCCGCTCGCAAGTACGGTATGAAGAAGGTTGAGCAGATTATCCGCGACACCTGGCCATCAGTCCTAGAAGCCGATCCCCTACGGTCCTATCTCACAGCTGCACAGTATGGCTGGGTGAAGGAAGCGC
The DNA here is from genome assembly GCA_022385805.1 of Pilatotrama ljubarskyi. Lineage (NCBI taxonomy): Eukaryota > Fungi > Basidiomycota > Agaricomycetes > Polyporales > Polyporaceae > Pilatotrama > Pilatotrama ljubarskyi. The sequence goes on along the minus strand of MU277719.1, from coordinate 36,093 downwards.
GTGCTTGTGCGGATGAGCTCGTCAGCCGCTATGACATTCCTTCTATCCGTGACAAGTATCACACCGACATGGAGTCCATTGCAAACGCTCCGTATCGTCGTCTCCTGCTCTTTGTGGAGGATCGCATCAAGGCTGCTACGGGCCCGCATCAGCTCCGCATTGCCAGCAAACTTCGGTGCCAGCGGTCAGATGCGGACGATCGTGGACTGCTGGAAACGTCTGGGTCGCACAGCGGCTGCTCAGCGAGGTATCCCTCCACGTTCACCACGGCCGTACCCCCGCAATGGCTTGTGCCCACATTAACACCCTTCGTCGCTGCGCTCGGAGCGAAAAGCGACGGATCCGCTATCGCATCACATACGGAGGTCGGGAGAGCTTTCGTTTGCGCTGCCGCCGCCGATACTGTACCTTGCACCAACACCGAGAAATGTAATGCAGCTGAGAGAGTTGCTTGGGCGTTTGCTATTATAGAGCAATATGCGCAGGCAGTGGATATTGCCGTGAAGAAGGCGAGTGCCTAAGTTGCCAGTCCAGACGCGTCCTGGTACTTACGGTACTTCTATCATCCATACGGCGACCGGAATAGGTTGAGCTGAAACTGCCGGAACCCTCGGCCGGACACTAGGTTCACTGTTCACCGCGGTCCACCTGGAAGTTCTCGAGCCCGCGGGCGCGTGCGCGTCGAGTTCGAACGTCATCATAGAGGACCATCAGTTTCGTTCCCAGTGGTAGCCGGGCCCCAAGCCACGGCTGCTGCCCGCCCTGACTGGGAAGGAACAGTAATATTGGTACTGTGCCGGTCTCGAGCGTGTGCTGTATCGTATGTTGCATTGATGTCTGCAAAATCTGAGATATGGGTTCTTTCTTGTTCCAACCGTAGGGGATCAGAACAGAGAGTAGTTCACGAATGGTAACAAACCTACTCACTAGTACACTCCGGGACCATGAGTCGGACTGGGTCAAGAACTAATTCGCAGTTATAGTCCGAGTGCCAGTGGTTAGTAGTCTGGCGCGTGGGCGCCTATATGTCCTTGAGCGCCTCCGAGCGTTGTGGCTGAGCTGCGCTTCTGGCGTCTTGCCTCCTGCTTCCCCGGTCATCTTGCGGTCACCCATTCGCTTGCGTCCTGGACATAAGCTCACCTGAAGGTTTGCGTGGGACTCCTAGGTGGTCTGCTTACTCTCAACACATTGCACGGAACGACCCATGGCTTCCCAAGACGCGGCGGCCGTGCTCAGTGATACCCTCCATAGTGGACTTCACATCCAAGACTCAGCGGTGGACGATGCGGAGACCAATCCCTGGAACGATACCTCTTCTCCTGGACATGACAGACTCTCCGAAAACACTGTGCATACCCCGGACGCCCCGCAGCTCTCTCATACCGCCCAAGGTCCGATCTCAGGAGGGGGAGAAGACGCGACGAAATCGCCCGTCAGGGCGGATATACTGCTCGAGTTTGATCCTCTAGCGAGTGCAGAGGAGAAGGCCGCTCAGCAAGCTTGGGCCACTTCCGCTAGTCATCCGCCGCCTCCACGTCCCATCGACGTCGAAGGGGAAACTGCTTCAGGTGCGGACGAACAGAGCAAGCCGCTGGAGAGCCCAACGCCGTCATCTCCTCCAGCTCCCTCGACCCCCAATCGCTCCTCCTCTCCCATACCCGCATTCCCTGCCCTTGCCGCCCTTGCACGTACGTTTGCTCTGCCGCTCAGCTCCCGAGGACAACGACCTCGTTCCTTGGACACTGCCACGGCCGTCCCCTCCCCCGCCACAATCTCCTCCTTCGCGCAGCAGCAAGTTACCGCACCACAACCACGCGCTTCAGGATTGCAGGCTAGTGGGAGTCAGGATGATGCCACTAGTGGTAGCGGGCGTAGTACGCCATCGGGGTCGGGCAAAGGCAAGGACCAAGAGCCTCCACCGTTCGATTTTCAAAAGTTCCTCGATCAGATGAAGATGAAGGGCGCGGAGCCTGTGGCTAAGTACCTCCGGTCGTATGTCAGTGCATCAGCGACCGACTCTCGAGGTATTGACGATCGTCTAGATTCCTCAGCAACTTCGCGAAGCGCACTTTCACGGTCAACGATCAAGTGAAATTGATCAATGATTTTCTCAATGTGAGATGCCTTGATCATTCCGTGTATATACGCGCTAAGGAGTAAGCCAGTTCATCTCGGCTCGCATGCGGGAGAGCGAGGTTTGGCGTAACGCGTCGGAAGCAGAGTTCGATAACGCGATGGAGGGCATGGAGAAGCTCGTCATGAACAGACTTTACGACTTGTCAGTTGTTCCAGACGTTCTCAGCCATAACCCGCACTGACAGCGCGGTAGCACGTTTACACCGCAGGTGGCCAAGGCGGTACCACCACGCCCCGTGACTGCAGACGACCTCGAGCGCGATCGCGTGCTTTCGCAACGCATAGCGCTCTTCAAGTGGATCGAGCCGAAGCATCTCGACGTGCCAGAGGGTGAAGGTAGCGAAGGGTTCCTGATGTTCGCGCAGCAAGGTCCGAAGCTCTCCTGTTTGACATAGCTCTCATCTACTGACCGGCTGACGGACGTCTGGTTTGCAGAACTGCTCAAGATCAATCATTACAAGGCTCCGCGCGACAAGCTGATCTGCATACTGAACTGCTGCAAGGTCATCTTCGGTCCGCCCCAGCTCGTCTCGCACCGGAGCATACGCTGACAGGCCATAACCAGGGTTGATACGACATCTGCACAAAGACGAGAGTGCGGACACCTTCGTGCCCATCCTCATCTATGTGGTCATCAAGGCGAACCCACCACATTTACTTTCCAACGTCGAGTCAGTTGGCAACCCAGCTGCGAGAATGCCCATCGCTGACGGGAGGCCCTAGGTTCATCAATCGCTTCCGCAATCCCGCCAAGTTGCAGAGTGAGGCGGGATACTACCTCTCGAGCTTGGTAGGTTTACTACGACAGCATATGCTTTGTTGCTGAGGCCCACAATGCACAGATGGGCGCTGTGTCTTTCATCGAGACCATGGACCATACTTCTCTCTCGAATATCACACAAGAAGAGTTTGAGAGGTCAGTCGTAGCCGTAATTTTGTTTCTCGGAGCGATGCTCAGAGGCGGTTCAGAAATGTCGAAGAAGCCATTCAATCGCTCCCGAGCACCGGCTCACAGACCCCAGAACGCGGGATGACCCCCGGACTCGAGTCTTCTGGAAGGGCGACACCGCCGCGTCAACCAGGGACGTCGACTTCGCATGCCGGCGAAGAGTCCGCGCAGCTCCTTTCTCTCCCTACGCCGTCTCAGACACTCAACCTTCAAGAGGACGCGCGCCGATTCCTGCAGAAGACGGGCGATACCATCTCAAAGCCGCTCAACGCGATCAGCCGAATATTCAACGAGGTCCTCGACGGCGCGGAGGATACGCTATCGTACCTCCCCGGCCCCTTCGCCCCACTTGAGCTCGGACGTGAGCAACAACAACAGCAGCTCTATGCGCAAGACGGACATTCCGCATATCCGCAGGGCTACCCACAAACACCCATGGGACCAGGGGCCGAAGGCCAGCCGGGCATGTATCAGCCGCCGCTGCAGACTCCGTACAAGCCACGGGTCCGGCGCGTGTCACCACAACCCTCACCTCAGCCCTCCATCCGCTCAGCTTCTTCGGCACAATTTCCCTTGCCACCTGAGGATGAGACGCCCACACGCGCGCGCGCCCAGAGCCTCGGCCCTTACACGAACCAGACGTTAGCAATCGGCCCCTCGCAACCAGCCCAAGCTCTGCAACCGGCGCGGCTGCAGTCGCTCGTGCAGGGAGAGCGGGAGCTGCACGGGCAGTCGCCGCATGTGTCGCGCACCCCGACGCCAAATCTAGACTTGGCGGGGCTGCAGGAGGAGATCGACCGCGCGCACGAGAAGGCGGCCGTCGCGGCGCGGGAGACGCTGCGCCAGATCTTCCCGACGACGGACGTGGAGGTCGTGGAATGGGTCCTGGAGGCGAACGAGGGAGACTTGGGTAAGAGCATCGAGGCACTGTTGGAGATGAGCAGTGGGACGTAGGTAGGGGATGTGCCGTTCTTGCCATGGATCAATCCAATCGTTGCAGCCACATGTGAGAGCAAACTCTGGTCGTCTCGCTTTGCGATCGATGTTTCCTCGATCGCGGCTTATGGCGGGGCTTCCAGTATCGGCTATTACGTTGCTCTCTGCTTGCCCTGGTGTGCTGCGGTAACACGTGGCCCTCAGGCAGCAGACTCCGTTTCGTCTCTGGTGCCACTCTCTGTGAGGTATCCACATGTATGAGCCCCCGTAAGTTTGCAGTCAGTATACGTCGGGGTGAAGCTCATCATCACCCACAGCATGTGTTTCTAAACATTCCATCATGACACTCCAGCAAGCATCCTGGCCTTTCGATAAGCAGAATGCGGATCTTCTCTTGCACAGTGCCGACGGCTTTGTTTTCCGGGTTTACAGTCAGATCCTCTGCATGGCATCTCCTGTCTTCGAAGATATGTTCGCTATGGCGGTGCCACATGACGGGTCAACGCCCGCTGGTCAAGGACCTCCTGTCGTCCCCGTGGCCGAGGAGAGCGACGTGCTAGATCATCTCCTCCGTCTGTGATATCCTATCGAGCAGCTTAGCCATCCGAGGGAGCTCTCGGACATCCCACCCCTTTTCAATGCGGCTCTCAAGTACATGATGCCGCTGCCGATCTCGATCCTCACGAAGGAACTGCTCGCTTTCGCCAAGGACCGCCCTCTGCAAGTCTGGGCCATTGGGTGCGAGCTCGGCCGAGAGGACATTGCTCGTGCTGGAGCTCAGGCAGCCGCGCACCTAAAGGAGCTCGGAACGTACAGTCAACTTGGCGAGTTTGTGCCCGTGAAGGAATTCTTGCTGCACACGCTAGGCGTTTCCGCCGGCGACTACTTCCGCCTCATGCAGGTCCATCGTCTGGGTAGAGCGGTTCCTTCCTCGTTCACATTGACACGTCCGGTGGCGCGTAATCAAGACGCGCCAGGGTCATGCGCTTCCAGCCCGACGTACAGCATGGACGGCTTCTTCTCCTCTCTTTCATTTACGGACATCATCTGTCGTGCGTCGGATGGGCATGAATTCCCTCTTCACAGAGGTTTGCTGTGCCTTTGCTCGCCCATACTCTCCAAGAGACTCGCGTCTGCAGCGCAGCTCGAGTCCACCAAACAGTCTTCGCCGTCCGAAAGGAAGGCATCCGATACGCCATCCATTATCGTCGACTTCGTGGAAGACAGCACAGTCTTGGCGGCACTTCTCCGACATTGCTACCCAGGCGATCATCCCCTGCCCGACAGCATTCCGTTGTTGCTTGCAATATTCGGAGCTGCAGAGAGCTACGGGATGACGCACATTGCCAACCACATCAGATCTCAGTGGGGGTCAATCGCTGCTCGAGCCCCGCTTTCAGCATACTTCGCCGCAGCTGCCGCCGGCCTGCAGCATGAAGCTCGAGTTGCTGCTAGACAGGCCCTTCAGGTGACAGTTATCGATGAGTACGTACCCGAGATGGAGGGTTCCTCGGCACAGGTATATCAGCGGCTCCTGGATTATCACCAACGCGCGCGCGAGCTCGCTACTCGAATCGCAAATCAAAAGGTCTGGAGGGCTAACCGCATACATGACGCTGCCACTGTCACCTCTAATCCGGGTGCTAGCCCCGGCCAGAAAAAGAAGCGAAACCATCGTTCGAATCCGGTCTTCCATACGACCGAAGCGCCTTGTGGTGGAGGTTGCCAGGGCTTCCGCGGTCGTACTTGGCTCCAGGAACGTCGGACGACATATCTCCAACATCTTGCAGAGCGCCCTGGAAAACCATTTGTATCGGAGACTGCTCTCCTCGCTAGTTCAGCGGCACTCAGCCTGGGCGAGAAAACGTGGTGCGCTTGTTGTCTTAACGTTGCTGCAGATGTCCTACATCTTGGGCAGGGCTTACCAGCTAAGATCTCCTCGGAGCTCGATAAGGTGTGTGCGCTCCTTCAAGGTGCCTTTGTGATGTTCCGGCTCATCTGTTCCGTCCGACTATCAGCTCGCTATTTGACGGGCGAAGTGATTAGCCCCTGCAGCTGGTTGCGACGTACTAGATCAATTCTTGTTCAAACTCTACATGGCTCCGTCCTTCGCTACTTTTGGAACATGGGTGTACCTAGCGCCGGCGCTGCTTCATTATACTGTATTTAATCTGATCGAGCACACAAACCCAAACAGTACTGTAGTGGCAGCAACTTGCACCGTCGGACGAGTCGGAGCGTGTCTCAACCATGTACGATCATCGCTGCAAGTGAAGGACACCAACGCTGATCATCACTCATCATGCCAACTGCTCCTCACAGTCCACTGGCAGCAGGTGGACATCCGTTCACCTATCCCTCTGCAGACATCGTCTTTGTTTCCTCCGACAACGTTCACTTCAAGCTGCACAAAGTCGTCCTCTCACTTGCCTCTGAGTTCTTCGAGGATATGTTCCGTCTGCCACAGCCTACTCACTTTACTCGCCTTCCTCCCGGTTGTCAGCTCAGTGGGCCAGCAAGTCCCGAGGTGATCGATGATCTTCCGGCGGTCCATGTCACAGAGACCGGTCTGGTCCTCGAGAATTTATTTCGTCTCTGTTACCCGGTGGACGACCCCACTCTGGAAGATATCCGCGACGTGCACTTGACACTGGAGGCGGCCTTGAAGTATGAAATGCGGGAAGCCATCAAGATCACCAAGCGACGGCTCACTGGATTCGCCTGTAACGCACCGCTGCGGGTATATTGCATCGCATGCCGGCTCTCCCTAGAAGATATAGCTGCCATCGCCGCCGCAGAAACTCGTTCGCAGAAGACCCAGGAAACGTATGTCGCGGAGCTCGAGGAGATCCCTGTAGGCGCGTACCACCGACTCCTCCACTACTGTGGGCATAACGCCAACGTACCAGTTGGATTCACATTCCATCGAGCTGCACTCGGTCTCCCAGATCTCTCCAGTGACTCCTTGAGTCTTCAACCGCAGACCGCCCAGATGTCCCTTGCGAATTGCGACGCTCCTGCTCCCTTTGACAACGAAGCGGCCGAAGTGGCTATCACGGGTTCTGACGGGCTCCGTCTCCGCGTTTTCAAATATGTGATTCAGCTCTCCTCCCCTGTCCTGACCTCCAGATTGTCAACACTGCCTGCTTCCACCCCTATCGCCCTATCACTTCCGGAGTCCAGCCGCGTCCTTTCCGCCCTCTTCAAGATCTGCTACCCCGTGGAGAATCCCCGCCTTAGTACTGACCTCAATGATATCTTCTCCCTTTTTGTCGCGGCGGAGAAGTACGGCGTGGCCAAGGCGGTCGCATTTGCGCGAAAGGCATTGGATGAATGGGTGACTGACCAGCTTTCTGATGCGCTATTGCTCTACCTGGTCGCATGTCGAGTGGGCTCGAAGGATCTGGCGATCAAGGCCGCGCGGCAAGTCTCACGGAAGGATATCTCTGCAGAGCTCAACCCACAACTCGACGCCTTCGGGGTGGTTGCAGGTACCCTCTGGCGCCTCATCAGCTGGCAGCGGAAGTGCGAGGCGGCTGTCCGTACCATCATCACAACGAGGGACTGGCTCACTCCGGACTGGCAGACCACGCTAAAGTCCAGATGCAGGCGCAATAGTTCACAAATATACCCGTGCTGGTTCGATGGATACTTTTCGCGACTCGCCAAGACAAACTGGCCCGATCGCGGATGCGCGACTGAAGATGCCCTCCTGCGGTCCACCGCCTTCCGGACCGCTTCGTTCGGTAGCGTCGAGTCCATCTGCAATTATTGCGCGGATGCACAAGGCGTCCTCCTGCTAGTGCGTTTCAGCAAGTACGTCGCAGATGCAATCGACAGGAGGGAGACGGAGGTAGGCGATTTTTGTACCAATGTGACCAGAGCAGTGTGTACTGAAGTAGCTCTCTCACGTATCCAAGGTAACTCTGGACTGGAAGTACCCCTGTATGATCAAGTAGGGGAAGGTCGCCTTGGCATGTACGTGTGTACCTGTGAAGTGAGTCCATGTAGCGTTACTACGGGGCTTGTACTGCACCTCCAAACCAGGCCGGCAGAGAGACAAAAGGCAACGTCGACAGCGACGCGAGCCTAGGCCTGAATTGCGAACGTCAGGAGTCATCAACTGTACTCGCAGACTGCGGCTCTGGAAGCTACGTACAAATCGACTCAGTGTGTTCCAAAGGGCGCCGTACTAGGCCGCTGCGAGTCCGCCGCCGCCGACATTGCATCATAGTAGCCATGGCTTCGATGCATTTAACGTGCTGAATACGAACATTGACTGATATGGAGAGAGTACAGAGGTCGCGAAGACAAGGGTGGGTGCCCCGGGCGTTAGATAATTCCAGTCACAATACCTGCAGGGAAGTGGCTCCCCAGTCTAACACAATATTGGGAGACCAGTCGACGTGGATGTCAGCATCACAAGCATGACAACAGACGCATGATACAACACACCCTGTCCTTACTATATGCGCTACGTGCTTGTTGAGACTTGCGAGGGTGATCCCAGCCTTCGGCAAGCTCCCGCAGCCGCCGTCTCGCAGTGCCAACGAGCTTCTGGATCAGGTACTTGACCGGCAATACTTCGCGGACGTCACCAACAGTCTCCAGCACCAGAACGTCCATAGGGTAGATGAGTCGGCAGAGCGGTTCGAGGGTGCTCGCGGGCTCGCAGACTCGTTCAGGAGGACTACAGGAAGCCCGGCCACCTCGGCCGGCTCCGAGCTATCGTCGGAGTGGTCCGCGTGGGTCGGAGGGAAGGTGCCGCGACGCCCTGGAGGGTCGTGGGAGGCTGAACATGTCTTTGAAAAAGTCGGACGAGAGGGCGCTGAGGATGTCGATGATCGATGATCTTGTGCAGGCGGAAGCGAACGTCGTCCGATGAGGAGAAGATGACGTCGGCGGAGGGTTCCCTGAAGGGATGCTGGTGGTCACTCTCGCCCGAAGCCATAAGGAGTCTCGTCAAGGTGAAGCTTGGTGTCGCGATCGTGAGCGCGGATGGGCTTCCTATAACGAAGGAGAGCTAGGCCGTGACTGCAGGACAGTAAGTACTGGCAGCGCCAACCCGAGGAGGGCCAAACTGCTAAGTTACGCACCAGTGGATGGGAGGCTAGGGCCACCGAGTGCGCTATAGATGTTGCTGAGCTAGCGAGCGCGGTGAAAAATCAGAAGATTCACAGTCGCACCGCAGTTGCACTCCCATGGCGATATGAGGATCACGCGCCGCCAGGGCCAAGAGTAGTTCGCAGTGAGCTTGGACCACCACGAGTTCAACGTTCACGCGCGCAAGGTTTCGACAGTCCTCGCTCGTCTAGGGGTGGTATTCAAGCGATGATACTCGTACATGCGTCCGAGACGCGAGCTCTACGAAAGAGAAAGAGACCTCTCCAACCTGCGAGAAACAACATGGCCACAGCGCGACCGTCGATCGCGCACGCGACCAGGAGGTCCCTCGCACCGCTATAAGTGGTGAGAGTAAAAGCAGCAGAATGCGGTGAGTAATGGTATGCGGCGTGTACGGCGGAGCGATTAGTCAAGGGGACGGAAGACGTGGCGGTATCCATTATATGTGCGGTGCGAAGCGACAGCAAAGACCAACGACGGAGGCAGAGAAGAACGATAAGCAAAGGCGGAAGCGCGACGCAGACGACGCTCATGCCTTAGGCGCGCGGACGTACGTGCGCCTGTACTTCGCGTCGATGTTCTCGAGGTAGTACGCGCCGGGCCAGATGTTGTCGAGCGAGCCGGTGGGCGTGTACGAGCCCGCGTTGTGGTTCTTCTCGCGGAGCGCGAGCGCGTCGACGTACTCCTGGCAGGGCACGACCTTCATGCTCTCGAGGCGGCGCACGAGGTCCATCTTCTCGCGGATCGCGGACGTGTCGCCCTTGACCTTGATCGTGAAGAAGCTGCTCGCGAGCCCGGAGCCGTACGCGAACATGCTGATGCGCTTCCCGCGGAGCTCCGCGGGCTCGACGCTCGCGAGCAGCGACGCGAGCCCGCCGTAGAGCGACGCGGTGTACATGTTCCCGCACCGCCGCGCGCATTTCATCGACTTCTCGACCGTGCTCTCGAACTCGGCCTTCGCGATGGACATGAACGTCTTCTCGAGGTTCTTGTCGGTGAGCGTCGTCTTGTACGGTTGCGCGAGGAGCGCCTCGCGGTCGGGCACGTTCGCGTACTTGGGCGCGTCGGGGTTCGCGAGGAAGTCGTTGTAGACGAGGCGCGCGTGCGCCTTCTGCACCATCTTGCCGTACGGAGAGTGGAAGACGGGGTAGTCGATGTCCGCGAGCGAAAACGCGGGGCCGGCGCTCTGTCCGGCGAGCTTCTTCGCCTTGCCGTGCTTTGCGCGGAATGCGGCGTACGACGCGTCGATGGCGGAGATGTAGGCGGAGATGGAGAGGGGGCCGTCGACTTCTGGGTACTCCGAGTCGAGTTTGGGCTTGTAGAAGTCGTAGGTGTTGGCCATGTGCGAGCCGTGAATGGCTACATGAATCGGGCAGTCAGTGAACGGCTCACGCATATGGGGATCGGGATTGAATAGAGACAAAAGGGACCGAGATGCCGGAAGCAATAAAGCAAGCGCTAGCATTGTCGTTGGATCTCGCCCTTTTCCGCTATGGCCCACCTTATTCCCAAGATTACAGCGAGGCAGAAAAGTGCGAAGATAAGAGCGGTGGGAAGGAGACGATACTCACGTTCGACGGCCAACGGCGCGTTGGGACCTATGAGCATGGCGAAGGCACCAGCACCACCGGTGGGACGGCCGCTGCCCTCAGCGTAGATGGCAATGTCACCGCCGACGACGATCGCGTTCCGGCCGTCCCAGGACGAGGACTCGACCCAGTTGACGGCGTTGAAGAGGGCGGCGGTAGAGCCGTAGCAGGCGTTCTTGGAGTCGACACCCTCGATGTCGGTGTTGCCTGCCTCGGCGAAAAAGTCCATGAGGTGTGTCTTGGTCGATTTTGACTTGTCGATGATGGTCTCGGTGCCGACATCAATGCGACCGATCGACTTGGGGTCGATGTCGTACTTCTCAATGAGGTTGATCACCGCTGGACGAGCAAGTCAGCAGCCTGGCGCGGTCCCAGGGCAAAACGAGCGTACCGGTGAGCGCGAAGGAGTTGATGTCCTCGCGGTCATCGCAGCAAGCCATGAACTTCTGGCCGAGGCCGATGGTGTACTTGCCCTTGGGCACGTTGTCGAATTCCTCGAGCTCCTCCTCCGATATGCACTGCAAAAACTGTCAGGACGCGCTACGAGCGATGCTGGAGACAAGAGCACGCACGCGACGGGGGAAATACATCTCCATGGCGAGGATGCCGACATCCTTGGGGCGGGGGAGAGCCTCGACGTCCTGGCTGGTGGAGGCGTTGAGCGGGACAGTCATGATTGCAGGACGCGTCGGGGCAGGTGTTCTGGGCAAGGAGCGGAGATGAAGGCGAGGAGGAGGGGCGGTTTGGCGAGACGCGGGGGCGGTTGGGATGTTAAATAGGAAAAAATGAGGATGAGACGAGGCCGGTTATTATTTTGATTTGGGGGCGGTCGTACCACCAGCGGCACTCGCCTCCCCCGCCAAGCAGACGCATCCCATTGGCCCCCGCACCACAGCCGCCCGCCCGCCATCGCACCACCACCATCCCCGCCTTGTCTCTCGCCCTCGCTCTGCCATATCACTCATTTTCAGCTCCACTGCACCTCGGAGCGCACACAATAGACTCTGGCTCAGAAACGTTCACGGGACGCCCCAGTTTTGGCGCGGAAAAGAGCTGGACTCGTTCATGTCTTGTACGTCCTCCTTACACCTGGTCTATGCCTAGCGCAGCATCTAGTCTTGTTCTCGCTCGACTCCGAGCACTTATCTTTACGACATGGGACCTCAGCTGCCCACGAGCATCAAGCCATACTCCATTTGTGCCGATCGGGTCGCTCGCTGCAATCCTGGACTCTCGTGCATCTGCTCCTACCTCCGTCGTGCGCTCCGGGTGGCGCGACACCCTCAAGGCCTCACCTTCCAAGTCCTATGTCCGAACACCCTCAATCTCTCCTGTGCGGCCGCATACATCAAATTCCCGTTGCAGCCGGATCGCCTCCGTACAGCAAGCACGGTGTCTATCACGTCTTGGATGCCGACTTCATCTCCGATACACTGCATCCCCGCGCAACGCCGTCGGACTCGGGCCAATTTATAGGCCCTCCGACCAGGTGCAAACGCCGATAAGCAGTCCCTGAATGGCGTAGTTGCCGTGCGCGACGGCCGGGAGGTGCGCACGCCGCACTACACCTACATCCATCTCGTGCAGCGAAGCGCCCGTACGTTGTAGACATTCTCTGCGTGTGAAGGTATCGTATCGTCCTATGCTACGCTAAACTGCGCCAGTGGAGACGGAGTTAGCACGGCACGGCGGAGCCAGCAAGAGTCAGTTGGTCTTCTAGGGCTCTCGCTTGCTTCGCATCAGACCCTTTTCCTCTCCTGCTCCTCTTTTCCCTGGCACCCACAATGCTATCGGGACCGTTTTACAGCGGCTTTCGTACCGATAGACCATCGTGATTACGTGCTCTTCTGTTTCGGAGATTCGTGTCCGCCCACTAGAGAGCATGAGCATTCTGCGGAAGAAACAGGTACAGTGTTCCTCCGCACATTCTCTTTGGATGACCGTGGAGGCTGTCGTCATGCAAGCTCTCGCGGCATGGAGAACTCTGCAACATCGTTGCCACGCTGCCTACCTACTCGAGTCAGGCCGTTCGGAAGCTCCGAGCTCCTTGCGAGTATGGTTATCGAAACGGTCTATCGATATAAAAGCCGCTGTAGGCAGCTCATGACCGTGTGCTATGGCTGTGGGATGCCTCACTTTGTGCTGTTGGGTTGCTCTTGTCGCCCATGTGGGCCGGATCTATCTGATGATGGTCCATGATGAGGGTTCGCGTTCATGCTGTCGCAACTCAATCACAATGCCAGTCTTGATATATGCATTACTATTGGAGGCAGAGCGAGGGGTATGCACTGGTTGTCCGCGTGAGATTTCTTAGCGTAGCTTCACGTCGATCTGCAGCTCCTCGGCGTCAGCCTGCTAGCAGTCATCGCACTGGCAGAAACGTTGTTCACGAGCGTACGTGGGCGCAAGCAAGTTCGACGTCTTTAGGCATCTTTGAGAGCATGTTGATAATCGTTTGCAGGAAGGCTTGCCCGGCTTGCCCAGCTGTGTGCGCATTGTAATAGCGGCCACCGCTGTGGTTACCTGTTACTCTCACGGATGTCGAGAGAATGTTATGGATAACAGTCGTCAGATCTCGTCCGGGGCGGTCCTCGCCGCGCTTGCAGATGTCCATGAGGGCGTCCCTCAAGTCAGCAACTTGGGTATAGCAATTGCCCCAATACACGTCTGACGTCAAATTGTTGGAGATCCCATCCAGCTTCTCCCGTACCGCTCGGCAGCACGAGTCGTAGTAGTCCAGGAAGCGATGGTAAGCCAGAGCCGGTGCGTCTTCCATGACGGGGTCGTATGCGTTCACGTCCACTTGCTTTGACGCGAGGCGAGCCGCTTCTCTCGCTCGCTCGTCCAGCCTGCACTAAACTGCGATGAAGTACGCCTCGAGCGGTCGGAGCTCCGCCGCCTTGTTCCATGCCTCCAGCACGTCGCGTGAGACGCGCGCCATCTCGTACTTTTTGGACGCGATCAGGAGCTGGGCGAGAAGATGGAAGCTCAAAGGGAGGTCGTACCCCCATCCATAGCAAGCGTGCAGCAGGGCGGACAAGGTGTCAGGAGACTCCTCGAAGCACAATTCCGCGGCTTGGCCTTTCGGGGTCGTGGCTCTGGTCTCCGCCAGGCGGCGCTTCAGTACCGGGGAGTGGATAGCAAGGACGACTTCATGGGCGGAGAACGTCCTGGCCGAGCCTTCCTGTTTTACTGACCGGCAGATGATGTCGGTAGAGGGCATGCTGGTCTCGAACCACGGGAGGGATGGTTGCGGAGTGATCGGCGGCATTCCTGACGGAGGGCTCAAGAGGCGCGCGTTCTCCGCTTGGTCGCCCCGTAGGAACTGCTTCAAGCGGAAGTAATCCGCAGCGGATATGCCGTCCATGTCCCCGAGTTCCTCCGTGATGGAGAGCGCCTCGGGGTGGACGATAGGTCCGTCACGAGCGACGTTCTGTTGCTTTGCAGCGTCGGATGCCTCGAGTGCCTCCGCAGCCTGCCGGGCGACGTCCTCAAGGCCTGCGCGGCACGCGGCGGCCCAAGCCTGCAGGGGCGAGCGCGGTATGACGGTAACGAGCCGCTCGGACATGATTTGCACGGGCCACTCCATGTCGTACTTCGTCGCAGCCTTCAGCACGGGCACCATGCGCCGCGGGTCCTCCATCTTCGGCTTCGCGATCGGGTAGAGGAGACGCAAGAGGAGCTCGAGCGTCTCGCTGTCCTCGGACACGTCGACGACGGGGGTGGTCGTCTCGGATGACAAGTCGCTCGCGCTGTTCGGCGGAGGCTGGGGAAGCGCGAGCATGTCGGCGAAGAAGGGCGACGCTTGGGCGAGGATTGGGGAGTGGACGTGGAAGTCGACGCGGTCGCAGGTGCGCAGGATGATGTCCGCCGAGGCCTGGTTAAAGGGATGGGGTGCCTTGGGGCACGCCTGCGGCGTATCGGGCGGTGAGCCTTGGAGGTGCGCCATTCGGATGGAGTCTGAAGCTGGTGGGGACGTGTCAGGAAGGGGGCGTTGGGAGCTAGGAGACGCAAGAGCGAGGCTCGACGGTGATGTATGGGACCTGCGCGTCTTATATCGTGCCCGCCTCGAGGATGAATGTGTGCTGCGGCAGGTCATGTGCTCGTTCGAACGCAGCAACTTGCAGGGGCAAGTTCGACTGTTGGAAGTACTAGAGAAATAAAGAGGGCTCCTCGATGGCCGGCAACTGTCGCATTCCGACGGTCTTCGCGGGTCCCGCGGGCTCAAGCATGAGTTCGGAGGTGCACGCAGAAAGCTCACCGGTTCATGGTGCCACTGGACCGCGACATTCGTCGAAGGGCAGTCGGTATGTATTGTGCATACTGTATACGACAGCTCAAAGACATCAGACGTCTCGATCTCTGGCCCCCGGTCATACTATGGCCATGAGTTCGACGCTGTCGAGTATACCTCAGCTTGAGCTAATATCGTCCCAAGGCTTAAATTCCACGTACCGTACGAAAGCTAGCTCTGGCCTAGGAAATCCCGGTGACCGCCTTGCTCGCTGGATCCTATCTCCAGTTCGACCTGCCAAGAACGAGTTAGGGCACAGCGAAGTTGGTACAGCAAGGGAATTCATGTACTCACTTCGTCCATCGCCTCAGTGATTCTTCGCGGTAAGTTCTCGCCGATGTTGAGGACTTCGCGAAGGACAGCCTTAGCCTTGGGACACAAGGGAGATTCCAACGAGGCTCTTGTGAATAACCCGGCAATGCCTATGCGCGCAGCCAATCCGTCTCCCAGGCCGGAGTTTCGTACATCCCTTTTGACCTGGGCTAGGTGGCGCAGCAACCAGGTCTGATCTGCTATGTAAAAATGCTGGCCTTCCGACCCGCAGGTTACTCCACCAAACGCGTCGCTGCGCCGCCAGCGCAGCCCAGCATTGAAGAACTGCACCGATACAATCTCCTCGCATGAGCGTATGTAGGTGATCAGTCTATGGTATGTTCGCGCAGCCGCGATCTCCATTGATGGAGCGTAAATGCCTATCAAATCACCTCGAGAGCGCAACTGTTTGACCGCACTGCGTGCACGGTGGATGAGACTGTGCTGAATTGCGACGAAATAGGCGTCTAGCGGGCTGTCCTGAGCCTGCTGGTCCCAGAACCGTTCGGCCATGCCCTCCGCGGCCTTCATCTCGAATGTCTGACACAGGGGGAGCACCGTGGCAAGGACGGGAAGGGATGGAGGAGACGTCTCTCCGTAGCAAATTGCGAGTAGTGCCGAGAGGGTCCGGGAATCGGTTGCAAAGGAGAGGGCTGATGAGTGGAGGGCAGGTGGAGCATCTTGAACGCACATCTCATGAGGTTGCCCAAGGTCGTCAGCAGGGGTGGAGAGGAGGGAGATAGCTGGACGAAGAAGCGAAGATAAACAGCTAGGCGTGCACAGATACTCACCTACAACCTACGTCCCTGAAGCGACGCGTCGTGACAAAGCCATCGACCAAACCCGCGCCAGGAAACGGCTCGCCTACGCGCGACCGTGAGAGCACCTTGGAACGAGGGACACGTCTGATCTACAAACCTGGATTCGACAATCTTTGGCCCCAACTAGAACAAAAGAGAGAACGGGATGGTTCGGTAGATGGCACCATGTCCTGCTCGTCTCCGACGTGTTTGTTAGGTGTAGACAGCACTGGGCGCAAGGCGCGGTTCCGGCGGCGAGTTCTGTACTTATGACATCCGTCACGGCGCTCTAATGACAACGTATATTATGAGCAACGAAAGCTAAGGGCCCTGAGGTGTCGCTACGTACCTCCACTCAGTTTTAATTATTTGCTTATCGGTTACATCGGCGACTATGAGCAAGCAATTGTCAGTACTAGCTCCCTCAGGAGAGAACAATGCACTTGCTATTTACACGCCAAAACGGCAAGAGGGTGTCGCGCCCATGTGACATGCACACTTTGCCTGCACTCGCCGAAGTGGCATAGCTGCACGAGACGCGATATTTAACGGCGCCTGAGGTTCAACTTGCTCCTGAACTGCGACCACGCTCACACTTCCCTCCCCTCTTGCAGAGACATCACACCGTCCTCCTGCCACTTGCGTATCAGTGCCGACACTTCAGACCACATCACGAGCAACACATACCATCGCTGTTTCTCGAACTTCACAACCACTCCAGCCACAATGAACGCGACGACTACCCACCTGTCCACCACCACGATTACGAGCCTCATGGACATGGCGTCACCGAGGCCGCGGAGGGCCTACCATTTCTTTAGATGCGTACTCGACGCAACGACGGACGAGTTGGCAACTGGGCACAGCTATGGAAGTCCTTCGGTGAGTGGCTAGCGGTCCGTTCGTTCCGGAACTGGACACTCACAATGCTGCTGCAAGGTACTGGAAGGTAGGCGGCTCGAGGGTGCAGGAGATAATTGCATATCACCGCAACCTCCGCTGGGAATACGAGTGGTCCCAATACCAAGATGCCCTCTTTCAGAACCCGCGAAGTACCCAAGCGTGCCCATGGCCACCGTTCAAGGAGCCACCAGCATCCGTCTGCGAGCCACGCGAAGAGACGAGAGCGACGTCCGACGGTGCGGGAGCGGACCCGCACCAAAGACCCTCGCCCGCCGGCGAGCACGAGGGAAGTCGAGGACAGGATGCAGCTGGCCAGAACATCTTCGCGGCAGAGGGAGCAACCCCAGAGCCAAGGAGCCCCGCGCCCGACCTCCTCCTGACGCCGCCGGGTTTGGCAGTCGACGAGGAGACGCGCCTAGCGCGTATCCTCGATATGTTCCTGCGGCGCGGCGAATGGGAAGATATTCCCGATGAGTCCGACTCGCCTCGCGACGCGGCAGCTACAGGACATGAGGTCGAACGAGCCTTGGGGGACTTGATGAGGTACATCGAGCTGGGATAGTAGCGGTGGTCGGTTCAGCAGGCGGGTGCAGGGCGGTGGTCGGATCGAGCAGAAGGTACGTCTTCATGGTCGACCGGACAAATAGAATCTGACGGCGGCTTATATGCACTAACAGGGGTGATCGCAAGTGGGTAACCTACTGCAACACCATTGACCCCGAGTCGGCATTAGCGTCGCGCTGGTCAAAGCGTTTCTTTGGCTTTCCATGGCCTGAATGGCGGATAAAGTGATGCGTGGACAATGCTCTTCTGTACTATATCTCTGAATTAGCATCCACTACTGCTTGTCGTCTATGTCCTCATCCAAGATGTTTGCCATACCTTTCCACATCGAGGTTGCGGTGAGCACGCGCGCGACGCGACGAATCACAGATACTGAGATAGTCCCGTGAGATGGAGTCTTCTTATATTGGATTAACGTACTTTGATCACTTTCAAAGCCAATCCATCAGAGACTGCATGCCGTCACGGATGGATTTGGAGGAATTACAAGCAATCGAAACCATGCATAGCACATATCGGCTGCCATGCACAGTGGGTGCACGGTACCTCTGACCTCAGGCGGCTCGGGAGATGGTGTGTGGCACGCTGTCAAGATACAAGTATGCTGTGTGCTGCTCCACAGCCACGGCCCAATGGTCTAGTAGTATGATTCGCGCTTCGGGCTAAGCAAAGCAAGCTGCGCGAGGTCCCGGGTTCAATTCCCGGTTGGGCCCTTTTTGCGCTCTTTCTCATGCTCCCCCATAATGGCTCGCGGGTGACGTCACCTGGCTCTGCCCCGCTGGGAGAATGATCGTGCAGCCACCGACGCACCAGCTGCCCGCCCTCATAAACTCTTTCGACCGTCAACGACCTCGTCTTGCTCCTCTTCTCTTTTGTGTCTGTTCTTGCTACTGTATAACAACACATAGACGTTGAGAGCCGTATCAAACAAGCCATGCCCGTCCCAAAGCACATTTTGAACCAGATCAAGGCCATCATCCCTCCGCTGAACGGCTCCTTGCACAAGGGCCAATCAGGTCGTGTTGGTGTGCTGGGAGGCGCGCTCGAGTGAGTGCAGAGCGGACCTTCTGAAGCCAGTATGCAGCTCACCCCCACCCAGCTATACTGGTGCGCCTTTCTTCGCGTCAATCTCCGCGCTGCGGATAGTGAGTGCTTCAGGAATCTGTCAACACACGACTTGCGCTCACCGTCAGCCGGCCATACTCAATAGGGCGCGGACCTCTCTCATGTCATATGCTCGCCTACTGCGGCTGGCGCCATCAAGTCATACTCTCCAGATCTGATCGTCCACCCCATCCTCCGCGAAGACCAGTGAGCACACTGCACTCGCCCGCAGGATGTGAGGGTTGCTCACAACTG
Organism: Pilatotrama ljubarskyi; assembly: GCA_022385805.1. Taxonomy (NCBI): domain Eukaryota; kingdom Fungi; phylum Basidiomycota; class Agaricomycetes; order Polyporales; family Polyporaceae; genus Pilatotrama; species Pilatotrama ljubarskyi. Next base: position 17,127 of record MU277719.1, on the reverse strand, counting down.
CACTAGAACTGCAGACCAAGTCAGGCCGACGCTCGACTCCCTACTCTCACGTCTCCATGTTCTTATCGTTGGCCCTGGCCTGGGACGCGAAGACTACATGATCAACTACGCAAAGCTCGCTGTGAATATCGCCAAGGAGCAAGGCATGTACCTGGTCCTCGATGCGGACGCCCTCTGGATGGTCGGCCAGGATCTCGCGCTCATCCGGGGTTACCGCCGTGCGGTCCTCACGCCGAACGTTATGGAGTTCAAGCGGCTGAGTGAGAATGTCGTACGTATCCTTCCCCAACAGTACAACAGCGTTTTCGGGGCTCACGGATTGATGTATAGAACATTGACCCGAACATCCCGCCTGAGGAGCGTGCTATGCACGTGTCGCGCGCGCTTGGAGGCGTCACTGTCCTGCAAAAGGGCGGCAGCGACATCATTTGTACGAACACTGGGGAGGCTAGCAAGGAGCAGGCTGAACTGAACAAGGCATGCGTGCACACGCTATATTCGCGAATCGAACGTTGGAGATTGACCGCTCTGCCGCAGATTTCAGAAGGCGAGAAAACGGAAGAACGCGTCGTTGTCGACATTCCTGGCGGCCTCAAGCGTTGCGGCGGCCAGGGCGACATTCTGAGCGGTACTGTCGGCACGATCATGGCTTGGGGCAAGTGCTTCGAAAGCGGCGGATATGGGTGAGCCTATCACCGACTATCGTGCACTGTGATTGGCGACTTACATTGACATGTAGGGACGGATCCATCCCGCCTTCCCGTATCCCGCTCCTTGCGGCTGTGGGCGGCTCAATGGTCACTCGCACGACGTCGCGGCGTGCGTTCAGCAAGCATGGCAGAGGTTCGTGCTATACCTCTTGTTGGGGGCTACAAAGCATAGGCTGACCGATATCACAGGCGTCGTCACAGAAGACATGATTCCAGAGATTGGCGGCGCGTTCGCAGAGATTTTCGGCGAAGGCGAGAAGGGCTGGGGTGCGTCGACGAGCGAGGGCAAGTTGTGAAGAATAGCGGGCTTGGAGAGATACGTCGATGCTACTAATCCTTGTATAACGTGTGTAACGTTGGCTGCAAAACAATCTGTACAACAAGCATCCTATTCCCAGTGTGGTCGCGGCGCAACCGTGACCGCTGTTCAACTTGAAGCAAGATCAGTTATTCATTACAGGGAGGATGGAAGGCTCGCGTAGAGTACATCAGTAATTCGCCGAAGCTTTCAAGCTAATGATGGGGCTGTACAACAGGTCGCATTCCGAGCTGAACGAGGACCGAGGCAGCGAAGAACATTCAGAGGAGGGGCTCAGCCGCGGCCGCCTCCCTGGCGAAGCGCTTCAACAACTGGTCCGAAAGAGCATGTCACACGTGACGCGTATGTCACGGAAGGTGATGGCGCGTCGCGTCGCGAATCTGAGATCGTGTTCTGTCGCGTTCAGCCACCGGCCGAGCCTGTGCTCTCGGCTGCCTTAATGCTATAGCATACAGTCCTTGGACCTGGACTGCCTCGGCAAGTGTCCACAATGGCACATCTGTCCAATGCGGGCAATGAGTTGGAAGAGCCCTGGGCATCCTCCGGTTCGTGCTTTCATCGTTACTCAGTCAATGATCGCTGCATCTTTACTTTCGTCGTACTACGAGTCTTCTCCAAAAGAGGAGGAGGACGAGTCTGAGGAGTAGGAGGGCATCGCCAGGTGAGCCTCGGTCCCGCTCTTCAAGGCACGCGCCAGTCTGATGATATACCAACAACGCGGAAGACGACGTGCCAGTGGGCCTGTGCTCTCGCAGCAAGTACGCGCCCTCGTAGGAGAGGGCAACCAAGGGTATGTCGACGCCAACATCCCTTGAGACCATTTGTATCATGCAGGAAGTGATACAGGTTGAGCCCCGTGCTGCTGAGGCGTGGAGCGTTCTTGCCCAATGCTACGACGACATGGGTGAACGCGGCAAGGCTCTCCAGTTTAGCATCATCGCGGTCCACTTGAATAAGAACGCGGACGAGCGGGGGGAGTTCACCGACCAGCTCTGCGCACTGCGCTTGTGTTACGAAGCGATGCGCAGGGCGCTAGGGTACCATCAGCAGCATTGTATTGCTACCTGTACGGCAAGATGTATCATCTAGACCCGACAAACGTGAACGCGCTCTGGGACCGCGCCTCCCTAGCCAGGAAGATTGGCGACCTAAACACTGTGAGTCCAAGCGACAGTTCCTGTCGCCCCCCAACCTAACTCCAGATGTCCTCTAAGCGCATTCGACAACCGTCGTCATGCTCAAACGGCTCCCTCACCACGTCCCCGTGCGCGACGAGCTCCGCCCCAATCTCACCGAGCTCTCCGACTTCGTACTCTGTGCCGAGCTCTTCCAGCGCGCCTTCGACCACTACCACGCCGCCTTCCCTCCCGGACACGGCGTGGACCCCGAGACGGGCGCAGAGGTGCCCGGGGGCGGGTTCGGGCTCATGCACCTGCTGGTGCTTGCGGACCTGTACAATACACTGGGCGAGTACGCCAAAGCAATTGATACGATCCGCAAGGGGTGTCGGTGGCAGCAGAGGCGCGCGGTGTAGAGGTTTTGGGACGCGTGCGTCCCTTACCTATGTCAGTATGGCAGGCGCGACGCCGCTCGCGCAAGCACTCTACCGCAGGTGGCTATCTCTGTAACAGTACGTGCAGGTCTGTACGCTGGTTGTATCGGGATATCGATCTGCCAAGTCTTCGTACGTGCGTAGGGTGAGTCATCCGGCCTGTATCCATCCATGCCGGCAGCCAGCTCAGCGCGACACCTGCGACCTCGTGCATGGCGGGACTCCAGTCTTCCGCTCGTCCTGCATCAGCTATGCCGATTTCGCTCCCGAGGCCATCCTGCCCTACTACGTAGTCAATAGTACCCCGCCGTTGCCAGTGCCATAGGCGTGCGTCAACGGCCTTCGTTTGTACTTAGCATGTACTGCTGCCATTGAATCACAATGACCATGATCTTATTTGTTACGGTACTACTCGAATGCTCAATATATATATGAGGGAGGACTGGGGCTCAATGTGCAGCTCGTGCCTGCGGCGGCGGGTGCTGCACTGGGATTGCTCCCGGCCACGAATGCCATTTTTGTGGCTAGTTTTTCTTTCGGTTTCCATGAGGTCGAACCTTGGCAAATCAATGGTCAGGTCATTGGAATCCAGGTGTTTTCCGGACAGGTGGATTCCAAGTGATCTCGCGCTGGATGCCAGTGATCATATTTCCATCTGAATTCCACGCGCGGACTGTCCGGCGGTGTACCAGCTGCCATGAGCGCAGCACCAATCGGACAAGGCGCGCGCTGCAGCAGAGAGAAAATGACTGCTATGATTGTACATACTCAGGCACACTCGCGTCGTACGTAGCCTATACACTTTGGCGGAAGGCAGAGCTTCCTCCGTCGCTCTTTATCAACCATGCCATGAATCCCATCACGCGTCCTTCGCGTAGCGCACGGAACGTCCCTTGAGGGAAGCCTAGCGAGTATGTGTAAGCACACACCTCTTTGCCGCACGCTCAATCGCAATGAGGAGACGTACCTTCCGCGCTTGCGCCGCCTGAGCGAACTCCTGCTCGAGTTCCTGAAGCTCCTTCAAGAGCTCCGCGTTGATCTGGGCCTTAGTGGGCTTCTGCTGGGAGTTGCCAGAGGTGGGCGCGGCTGATGCAGATGCAGATGCGGATGCGGACGCCGCCGACGCCGACGCCGACGTCGACACTGACGCCGACGCAGCGGCGACGACCTTAGACTTGGCCTTGGTCTTGGTCTGCTTGGCGGCAGCAGAACTCGTGGAAGCCGCGGCGACCGTAGAGGATGCCGCGGTGCCCGCCTTCGCCGCCTTGTTACCCTGGTTCTGGTTCTGGCTCGCAGCAGCGGTGCCGGCAGCGCCTGAAGCAGCGCCGGCGGCGGCAGCGCCTTGCTGCACGACGACGCAGTTTCCGAAGCCCCCGGCGGTGGTGAACGAGACGAGGCACTTGTTCTTCGACGCGCCGCCCGAGCATGCAGCGCCCGCGGGAAGCTGCACGACGAGCTGCTGGGTGCCCGTGCTGGTCGGGTTCTGAATTGACGGTCATGGTAAGTTTGTGCGTCACGGAGATTGTACGGCTCAAACCAACCTGGTCGCCGTTCTGTAGGACGTCTGCGGAGACGAAGGACTTGCCCGTGCCTGTCACGTCGACGAGTGCAGTGACTTGCCGAGACCCGTCAACTCCTCTAGAGTCGCTCGTGAAATCGCGTCTCCGTGCGGGTAATGGGAGGCACTCACGCATTGAAGTTGAGGATGCTCGCGGCGAACGTGCCGTTCCCGGCCGCCTGGATCGCCTGAGACGAATCGATGGTTTGCGCGACGTTGACCTTGCCGCACTGGGCGTTCTTCGAGGGGCGCTGCACATCGCTGCGCGCCGGCGTTCCTTTCACTCCCAACGCGGGGAAGATCGCCGCATGCGCATGCGCCTGGAGGGAAAGGCTCAAGCAGAGTGCGGCGGTCGCGATGAGGCTCTTGGAGAACATGGCAGGTCCGAGCAGTTCAGGAAAGCGTAGAGAACGTGTAGGATGAAAAGATGAAAGACCGTAGAAGGAAGCTTCAAGCGTAGACCAGCAGACGACGAGTGTGAAGAGGATCCTGCCTCAGTATGTTGCAGCCAAGAACGCACAAGTGCACGGTGGGAGAGGGCTCTGGTGGCGGGATGCCCCCGAGCTATATAACCGCGTCAGATGGCGCGGTGCCTGGCCTTCGAGCTCCGGCGACCTATCAGAAACACGACAATCCTGAAACTCAGCGCACCCAGAAGTTCATCCCGGATGAGCACCGGATCGAGCGGGATTGGTTTCCATGCAGACCGCCACATGCGCTCAGGATGCGCACCTCGGATGCGTCCAAAGTCCAATGGCAAACAGCTCATGTGGGTGGCTGGGGCGGATTCTGGAATAAGTTGCCCTTCTACAAATCGGAAGCGGCGGCAGCGCTGTGTGCAAGGCGGCAAATGACAGCGACCATTGTCCACGAGACAATTGTGCACCAACCAGATGATGATCGAATTGTCCGCGATCGAGTCGCTATGGTGCCATCCTTGTCCCTGGGGAAACATCCTTCATTTCTTATGCCACACTTTTGACACCAGGGCGTTAGCAAAGGCGGGAGCTCAACGTCCATTGTGTAGCTATCGTGAGATGGAGGAACAATGGGATACGCACTTAACCAAGTCGAATCCTGCCTTAGCGCCGAGTTCAACGCCTCACACCACCAGCCCACTTCAACCGGGACTGTACAGGTTCAACGACGTACCATAGCCGTAGATCAGTACATCGTCAACGTGGGGGATGGGGGCATAGGCCAGGAGGCATGAGCACTGCGGCATCGCGGGGGATGATGGCGGTTGCATGAAACCATGGCCGGCGGCCGACAGGACCCCGGAAAATACACTGAGAGCTCATATCCCAGAATGACCGGATTTGGGGCGATTTCGGGGGCGCGAGATCTGGCGGTTTTCGGGGTTCTACATGTAACCTGCGGCCGGCTTCGCCGGATTCGGTGCTGTAGGGCATGTAACATACGACCAGGACCGCTTTTTGGCCCTTATAACGCCTGTACTGCTCTGTGAGGTTCTCTACATTCGACTGCTACCACAGGAATGCAGTACAAGCGAGATTCAGCGCGAGAAGTGGACTACTCCCGTAATCGCTTCGACTTCGAAGGACCATTCTCCGTAGCGCCCGCAACTGTTTCTCCCGCCTCCCCTGCACGCTTGTTCCGTTTCCGCGCCTGAGCCAACAATCCATCGACGGCTGTACGTATTGTCCCAATATGCGACTCGAGCTGCTGAAAAGCTCTGGTAAGCTTGTTGCTGACTGTGAGCATAGATAACCCAGGTTGAAGAGGTATCGTGCTTTGCACCGGATTAGGGCAGTATGCGTCCAAGGACGTTACCAGACTCTCCTGATGAAGGTATAGGAACGTTGCGGAGTCTGGTGCAGGGCTTCCTGAGGGTGATGCGGAGAGTGGAGAAAGAACGGTCTCCCCCAGGACAGCATACACCAAGACCACGAGGCGGGACAGCTTCCCGATCTCTTCACAGGTGTCGGCGTAGTTGTGCGTCGGGCGGACACCACCCCCCTTCACATAGAGCACCTTCGCTGTTGCGCATGACGACATCGTGAGTCAGTATTACCGGTAATCTTGAGCGTTCGGAGAACTGAAGCACTCACCTTGACCCAAATACAGCCTGTCCATCTTGCACACAACGACCCACGAGCCACGACGCAGCGGGTAGAAGTGTGACATGCCGCCGGCCGCGAGTTGGAAGGGTAGACGGGCTTCTAAATGTCGGTAGATGCCTGCCCGCGCCGTGCGCTCTCCCTTGCTCGCTACGGCTTCTCCCAGCGTCACAGTAAGTTTGGTGATTAGCCAATCACCCATCCAGCCGTATATAACACAAATCTCACCCGCATCGTTCCCAGGTGCTTCGGCTGACACCTGTCGCTCGGCTTCCTTGGGCTCCAGACACAGCCTGCTGCTTTGCCAGCGTGTCTTCCTCTCCACTCCTGAGGCCACTGCTCGACCATCGTCCTTCACCCCTGAGACCCCTGTGACATGTTCGGCCGACATTAAACGGGTGATCTTCGACACCAAGGCCGCCTTCAACTCCCTTGTATCCCCTGGTATCGTTGTGTCGTCAGTTGGCTCCGGCTCATCGAGACCTGAGCTACGGAGTGAGTCGAGCAGACCCGTAGCGAGGGCGTTGTTGTAGCGGTAAGTTATTGCGCTCGTCGCCTCCCTAGTTTCGTGGCGCGCACGTTCACTAACGAGAGCCCCAAACTTGAAGGAACGAGCGGTACCGAAGGAAATGGGAGTCAGGAGTCGCTGCATCTCCTCTCGCGAGGTTGGACAATGCGCGTCGGTCTCGTCCCCAGCAGTAGTGGCAGTCTGCAACGAGGTACGTCCGTCGTCCATCTCTGAGGGTACCGGCACGATACGTGTATCGTTCTCATGAGCAGGATGGGCAGCGGTCTTGGCCTCTTCAGCATTCCGCTCAGCTAGCGCCGCCTTGACGGCGTCGAGGACATCCTCAATATGCTGACGGTAAGCCAGCGGGTTACGCGCAGCTTCTATGTCCTCGTCGCTCACATCCGTACTGTTGGCTTAGTATATCAGCTCTGTTTGGCCGCAGGCAAGCCTTCCACTCACAGTCTCAGGTGATCCTGGATCACGGTGGCAGTCGCATTGATTCCGGCATTTGTCAGTGCTTCATCGTTCTCCAAGGTGTTCTCGCCAAAGAGAAACTGATCCTTGTCCTTATGCAGGAGATGCTCCAACTGCTTAGCAGGCGAACCTTCGAAAGTTTGCACCCCAGCAGCGTCGTCTTGAGGATCGCTCGAGAGCGTCGCCAGTGCTTGGGCGAAGCCCTCTTCGTCAACGAGGGGCAGAATTGACACGTTGATGCCTAGGATCGCCAGGAGTTCTTGCGCCTCTGTATGTGCAACATGTATGAGCTTCTCGATGTCCTCGTCTGATGGGTAGGTCGCTAGAACGGCAAGGTCGATGCCACAAGAGTCGAAGTACGAGTGGTGATATCCGTGGCGACTTGCCGCTGCCTTCTCCTGCGCGCCTTTCATCTTGCTCTTCAGCTCGCCGGCCATCAGCACGACGACCTTTGGGATCATCAAGAGCCACTCGACGAAGGTGAAGTCCTTCTGGATTTTCCGGGCGCATCCGAAGAAGTGCTCGCACACCTCTGTCGAGTTCAGCCAAAGCAGGAGCGGCACATCCGGGAAATAGTCACGGTGAGTCAGGATGAGCAGCAGCATAGCATTGATGAAGATTGAGAGGATGTCGTACAGCTCTCGGGAGATGAAGTGTGTGTGGAGGGCATATGATGGGTGGTCGATGATGTGCTGCCGCCATCCGTCTAGGAAGAACCGAGCTCGCCACAGCATTTTGATCCGCTCCGCATGGGTGAGTGTGCGATTTTGCTGAGCGTCGATGATCTCCCCAATCATGAAGAGGTAGATGGACAGACCGAGCTCGTCAGGAAGGACGCGGGAAGCGTACTCAATCACCGCCGAGGAGAACAACCGAGCTGCTGCACGGTCATCCTGCTTGTCGACACCGATGATGTCGGATTTCATGAGCGGTGAGTTGTCTCCTTCAGCGATGCATGCCAGGAGCCCGTAGTGGACGAGGTATCGTCCCAAGGGTAAGACACGAGCACCAGCCGTAGCACTTCCCCGGCCATTCTTCTTTGCATGTTTCCCGTCTGTGGACATGACACAAGGTTTTCCATTTTGGAGTAGTGGCGCGGTCAGGTTCAGCATGGGGCGGCCCTGGACTGGGTGCTTGAAGGTCCATGTGCGGACCTTGTCCGCTGCTACGGCTTCGCGCTGCAGGTCATGGGTGAGACCGCGTTCAGTCTCGACGCCATCGACGTTGTACGAGATGACATGGAGCCCACGGGCAGCGAGTTTGGCGGATACATCGTCATGCCAAGAACGTAGTTCCACGCGGTTGACACTGTTTTTCAAAGGCATCGTCGCTATGAGCTTCGGCGGGACTCCGATGACCGGGATGACCAAATGCCATGCCCGTGTCTGCATGGAACAACGTCCGGCCTACTTGTGAGTCATCGCATTGCTTGAAAGGATACCTGGATGCTCACTTTCTCTGCTAGCTGCTGACGATCGATCTTGCCGAGCTCAAGAAGCTCCTCGTATGTTGAAAAGGTGTGTACAGTCCCGTGAACACCTCCAAGGCACCAGTTCTGACCATCGTGGTAGGATCGGAGTGCACTGACGACCTTTGTGTCATCCGCTGAGAGAATGAACGGACCATTCCACCCCAGGCTTCTCGCCCAGTCTGCGGCAGCATCGAAGTTTGCGTCGTCTATTCCGGGCTTGAATTGACCGCACTTGGTGCGAATCATACTAGTGAGTATTTGTAGCACAATTCAGCATGACATGTCTCGAGCGAGCACAGTGCGTAAACAAGATGACTGACCGCATGCTTCGCAGACTGCGGCCCCCAAGCTCAGCCTGCATCGTTGCATATGCTCGCGGCGATATCAATGCCATTGTCGTGCATATCTCATCGTATGAAGCATCGTAGCGGATGTTCGTGATCTTCTTTCCCGCTCGCAGGCAGTCTTCAACCCGCATCACAGTATCCAGGATGCCCAGGAATGCTTGACGATCATTGTAGTCGCCGCGGATACCACGCAATGCAAAGGCCTTCCATGGAAACTTTGTCTTCGGCTATAGCAGTACAACCGCAGATGAACGTCGTGCTCTGATGATCTGCAGAAGGCACAGAGGTACGCACCATTTCCATGAGTTCCTGTACATCGCAGTGACGCAGGTATGCTTCGCCCGCAACAGGGTTTCGGTATGCCTTCGGCGTGAACTTTGCATTCTTCGCTGAAGGCGCAGGTTTCCGAAGGGCATTGATGAAGATCTTGTAGCGCAAGACTTTCGTGCAGTCTGAGCACGGCAAGATGTTCCCACTAGATGAGAGTGTACCCCTTTTCTGACACTTCGCAGACGTTACCACGCCGTTCGTGTGGTGATTGAGCCACCGTGCCTGCGCTCGTTCTTGCGCGAGGACTCGCAACTCGATCTGCTTCAGGGAGAGCTTACCACGAGCGCGTGTTCGAGCGTAGTCGTGCAGGACCTGCTGGCGAAGGACCTCTCTCCGAGGAGCACCGCCTGACGGAGCCGACGTACGTGCAAGGTATGCTGGGATACGCGAGTCGCTGGTGTAACTGAGTCCTGGGCATGCGTGGGATGGAGCGGGCAGACTTGGGGCAGTCGCTGCGGTCCGGGTAGACTGGCCGATCCTGAAGAAGTTCGTGATGAACTGCTGACCGCTCTTTGCATTGCGACAGTGTTGACTGCGGCGATGTTCATTCCAGCGCTCGATGTTGTTGTCTGCGCGCATTGTGACTGTCTTGAGGCATCGGGAGCAGTGCACGACCCGCCGGTCATGCCAGCTGAAGTCCGCACGGTGATCGTCCTTCTGTACCTTCTCCTGGAATTTACGAAATGACGAATCCCGGAACCACGCCGGTTTGGCGCCCTGCTTACGATGCTACGTTTCAGCACGAAGGTGAGCATGAACCGTCTGTGCCCTGCATGTGTGCAAGACCTACCGTCATCTTGACATCCACGCTGATCTTGGATGTCGAGAATAGAGGTTTTGCACCACTGTGACGCATACAGGACTTGAGCAGAACTCGTCGCTCTTCGTCCCCCGAAGTGCTCTCGCCTTCAGACTCGTCCGAGTTGGACGTGCTGAAGTCATCGGAGGACCCGGACTCTAAGGTATGTGTTCGAAGGCTACTCCTCTTTTCGAAATGTCCTGACGGTGCTGCATCGGAGTCGACATCTGGTAGTCTTGCTACGAGATCATCGGGAGGGGCAGAGCTAACCTGAGTTGAGGTAGGTGGAACGTTAGTCACTCCGAGCCCAGGTGCACGGCCAAGTGCTCATACATACCTGAGCGTCAGACTCTCCGGCTTGGATACACCTCACGAAATATTGAGCACGCGCCTTTCCAGGTGCCGATGGGATCCACCTCGGTGCAGAGTTAAGGATACGACACTCAATGGCATTGACCGTGGCAAGGCCGCAGGATGTGCTGTCCTGCTGCAATCCTGTCTCGAGGGTGGTCATAGCAACCTTCCACTCGTGTCCAGGGAGGATCCTGCCGAGCCAGTCGCGCAGGTCTCGGAGAAGAGGAGGTATGTCATCCTGAGAGACCCTTGGTTTGGAGTCACCGAGGCTGATCGTCATTGCTGTCGTGTCGACCTCAGCAGGGATCCAATGGATGTTGCGGATGTTGCACGGCAACAGAAGTCGTGTAATTGCGCCAGAAGTAAGCTTGTCACCATAGTACTGCGCATGGCCAGACTCCTTGTAGGCTAGGCATGTACGGAGATGTGCCGTCGCGATGAGTGTTCGTGAGGGGGTCATGTGTGAGCTCATCTCGGTGCTGAAGACGTCGCCGAGGCAGTCGATAACTTCATCGTCAAGCCATCTGTTGCTGAGTAGTATCTGCGCAAGATGGGCTGCACTGACAGCACCACGTTGAAGAGAAGGGAAGCCGGCCTTCCATGGCGCAGCAAGGACACTGTCTCTAGAGCTCTTGGCCAAGTTGGTCGCCCACTTCTCCGTAGCGGCTGTGGTCTCTATCCAAACCAGCCTCTCGCGCCATAGCTGTTGCATGCGGAGGAGCTCATCGGCACTGTTCCACACCGGGATGATCCAGAGCGGTAGGAGGCTTTGCAGGTGGATGGGATGTTGCACCGAATGGAAGCCCTGCGAGAGCGCATCTTTGAGCAGAGAGGGCAGCATTTTGCAGACATTAGAGGGGGGAAGTAGAATGCCCTCCACATTGACTTCAGTGACAGTTGGTCCGTCCTTCGATAGCCAGTCCTGAGGCGGGATAGCAAACTTGCGAGTCCCGGGTCGCTGTGGGGTGTATGGCCACTGCAGAAGACGGGATACAGGCAAGTTCAACCGTGGACAGTAAGCATTGAGAAGCTCAGACGGAGGGCAAGGCAATGCAGCCATGTCGGTGACAGGTTGTTGACTTAGGGTGTCGCTGCCTGCTATAGGAGAGGATGTATAGAGGGGAGTGCCAGACAACCAGTGGAGGGAACGACAATCTGATTGGTTTGTCAAATTGCTTGGTTCAGCTCTGTTTTCTGCGGAATACAATCAATTGTAACGACTACTAAGGAACACTAGAGCGAGTAAGTAACACGGGGAAGTGCAAGATTAACGTGGATTATAGTGTGGTGACTGAACCAAGGAGAAGCCTTCTTCAAGCGTTTCGTAGACATGCGCTATTGCGCAGCTGTGACTGCAAGCTGTCGGGCCGATTGTGTTGAGCCTGGCCGGTCCACGTTCTGCCGGCCTCCGGGGCTGGCCAGACCGCTCGGACAACAGCTTTTCGGGGGGGCCAGCATGCGACCTTGTGGCGAGTGGTACCCTTTCGGGGACCTAACCTGGGCCGTCCGGCGGCCCAATTCGGGGATATGCATGTAACTTTTCGGGCCCTGCGGGCCCATTTTCGGTGATCGCGGGATATCAGCTCTCAGTGTATTTTCCGGGCCGACGCGCGAGATTTCGACTTTCCCTGACTCTGAGGCGCAGTACTACATAGTGAGCGAGCTCGAGTCCGAGGGGTCTTGCGAGGGACGCCCATGTCGTATCGTCACGAACGTACGCATTTACATCGGTGCGTAATCCAGCGCAAAGTTGAAGTCGTGGCCATTCCCTAGCGCCACCCGCCGCACCGCCAGTACCAAGCAGTATATACTCCAGAGCTTCGAGTCAAGCATCTAGTATATAGTCAAGCCTGTCCAGCCTCGTCTACTGGCTTACGGTCGCTACTCTGGGTGTCGTCAGCGTCCGACGGGGGACTCGTGGGCTGGGCTGGGCACTGAGCTGGTCGTACATACAGGCCTTGTCCCCTGCAGGAAGATTGCGGGATGGATCGTCGGCTCTGAGCCAGAGTAAGTCTCCCCAGCGCTAGCAGACGTTCCGGTGTGCTCTACGGTGGGCGGAGCCTATGGTCTTGTACCGGATATACCTCAAGGATATCGGAGTACAAGATGTACCCGGAACCCGGTGACAGTCCATACGGGCATGTTTTCTCCCTTGTCGCACACTTGGTCGGAACTCAGGAGCGGGGCACCTCACCTGGGTGTCCAACAGAGCTGCGCAGGATACGCCACTATCCGTCTCGAACGACATACACGCCGAGACCGGAATCCTTGCAATGATTTTGACCTCGATTGCCCACTGACCTATATCGCCCCACGTGCAGTACCTGAGCACCTTTGCTATCAAGAGTCTTCCTTGGTCCTTGGTAGCTTGCAACCGCGCCCTTGGCACGACCGCTCCCGCAATCGTTGACAATATACCGGCGTGACTCTGCACATCGATAAGCGTCGAGGGCCGGCGTCCGTCACTTGGAATCCTCTTGCATGCTGCCGTCCAGGCTGCGCTCGAAGTCGAAGGTCTCCTCCCGAACCCTAGTCATGTGGATGTCGATCGTGGCGGTCTTCGCAGCACCAGCCTCACCATCATGCAGCCCATCAGCGATCCCACATAAGAACGGAGTACCGCAGCTTGCTCACCTGTGAATTAGCACCAAACTGGAGACTCGCGCCAAAGGCGCTCGGCGTCCGGAGTTTCGGGAGTTCCTCCAGATCGAACGAGGTGCAGTCGAACCCGTTCAGTATGCCGTCGTTGAGCTCCCTGCGCGAGTTCAGTCTGTACGAATATAATCAGCGTCGGTTGAGGCTGTCATGAAGCGGAGGCGGTACGGACACGGCGAGGACCGAGGTCACGTATACTGGAGCGAAAGGTTCGTCAGCTGAAAAACGCAAAGTCATAGGATATGACGATCGACGAACGCTTAGCACCGAAGAAGCTGATGCCGATGTAGACCAGGTTGTCGGGCATTATGAGGGCCTGGGGGCCAGATAAGCGAGTCGTAGTATGTTGCATTCTCACGGAAGCACCCACAAACAAGAAGGTGATGAAGCTGAAGATGCTGTGAGGCGAAGCCGTGCAAAGTTTGAGTAAGACACTGCGAACATGCGGGTGAACAAGCGAGTGCTCACCCCGTCACAAGACCTATCCTGCTCCGTGAGTGAGGACTTTCTCGGATATATGTCCAGAGACGTACCGGTATTGACGGTGTATACTATGATCACCGAGATCAATGCGTCCGTGCTGGAGTGGGCAGTCAGTCGCATAACGCTACAGCAGCAGATTTGCGCGTCCTGACCGTTTGAAGCCTGTTCGCTTCTTGAGCAAGACCCAGATGAGGCTGCCGGTAAGCAAGATATCGCAGGGCGCCGTGATGCCGTACACGACGGACACAAGCCACTGCATGGGCACGCATATGGTTCATTATGCTCTTGGTGGGCAGAGTGAGCACTTGGAACCTACCGCAACTCGACGATACTCGATGATCGTGGCGAGGATGAATCTGAGTATACGTCGGCCTTTAGGTCAATCTTCATTTGCTGTAGAGAACTCGAGCGTGACCCACCCTTCTACGGTGGCCGCTGAGATGTGCGGGCCCGCTACATCAGCGTCAGAACTCGGAGCACGCACAGAACGTCCCACCGATGACGAAACCTGTGTAGTATGACGATGGTGAGCCGATGCAAATCGGACGTTTCCGAGAAGAGTGCGAACCCAGTTCGATGATAATCAGGGTGACCTTGAGAACCACCTCGTCAGCGCTAATAGACGCGTTCCTCGAGAGAGAGACTCACCGCAGCAGCGACCAAGAATCTCCAGCCTTGACCGACTGCAGGCGCCATGTTATATTCTGACCCTCTTGAAGGTACTTCGAAACCTACTCATGTATACCCTGCGAGCGTAGAAGCTGACTCGGCAGCGGGGAACTCAATCATGTTGTCATCTCACGATGGATAGCCATATCTCACCCTTGTGCAAGAACGATGGCGAGGCCCTATAAGTGGGTGAGCTACTTATATGCTGACTCGGGGGTCTTAGGGCAGCCATGTTTACCGAAAGCCAGGTGAGTGTCTGTGTCAGGCCAGGTCAAGGAAGCCCGTCAGACAAGGCGGCATTCATACTCTACGGGCATGCGTACCCTCAAAGACCTAGTATGACGTCTCGACACATTGTCCTCAGGATGACAGAGAGCGGAGCTAACACTCACCAGACGTCCTCGAGAAGAGCGCCAGGATTGGCGTAGTTGGTCACCAAATAGTAATATCTTTTCCGGCATAGTCAGACATTCCTGCATGAGGATGGTCTGCGGGGAACGTGATCATACATGACGTGCATAGAGCAGACGGAATGGGCCGTCTCAAGCAAACTGTGTGATGGTGAGCTTATCGAAGTGGCCAGAGGATCATGCGCATACGCACAGAGCGAAGGTGACCTGACGTCCGGCGTGAATCATCAGCTGACTACGCAGGCATACTCGACGATGCTACTCACCAAGGACCTGAGAAAGACCGTGTCGGTTGGATAGAGTCGAAAATATCGATACGCCTGGTGGACCGTTAGGCCGTACAACCTGTCGCATGTCAGACAGAACCGGAGGAACATCGGAGGCGCACAAGATATACATCAAGCCAAAGCACGTCCCGATGAGCAGCGCCCCGAAGCTGGAGTCCAGGGAAGGGATAGCAGGTAGTGTCGCGCCAGCCTGGATGGCCCCTTCGGTTGTGGCAGGAGTTGCGCTCTGGTTCGTTAGCAGCGACGCCATGCTGGAAACGCAGGGCTCATGAATACACCCTCGTCCCCCGATAGCATCGTATATAAGAGCCGTCCCCGGCCGCCCGCATCTTTCGATAGGCGCTGCTGGTCTCTTCCTCGGAGCGGAAATGGCGACTACGTTGCTCTGCGGCGATGGAGAGGAGCACAATCTGCGCCTTACTTCGCTCCTTTGTCCCGTCTAGAAGCTCGACGGGCGCGAACAAACCTGATGAGCGCCCAGTTCACACGCCCGTCCTCGCTCGTCCTGCAGTGCAATCTCCACCGACGCCAATCCTGATGGAGGCAGAGCAGTCGATGCCCACAATTCCAGTCAAGACACACCTCACGTCTCGCCCCAGGTCGGCTCCGGCCATCAACGCAACGCTGCATCTCGCTATATGAATGGCATGCATGATAGAAGCAAGCATGGGCAGGCTTCCCGGTAGGATGCTACTTAAATCCCGTCGGAAATGGCGATAGTCTCTCTGGAACGGACTTGACCGCCGACCCCACACGGATCATATGCATAGGCACTCCCACCGAAGAGCCATGCATGGATAGCTGAGTGACAAAGCGACTGTGACTGCATGATTCTCATGCACTGCACTCATGCTCTCCCAACACCCGCAAGATGGCATCCCGTTCACTGTCCTCCGGCATGTATACAGTGCCGGACAACCAAAGTCGACAAGTGGTGGGGACTGGCAATCCCCTGCAAGGCTCGCGGTGAGATTAGTCATCAGACGCCGGCTTGAAAGATGGTATCGGTGGCACCGCGTCTAAATGAGGCGCGCGTCGCGCGTCGCGTCGCGTCCAATCGCGCTCTCTCTTGCATTTGGACTGCGCGCGGCGGGCTGCTTCATGCAAATTGTCGATGGATGGGAGATGTGTATGGCGTACGGTAGGATTAGCGGAATGGTACAAACTATAAAGAATATGTAAGGATTTACAACCCTGAGCTGTGTAGTTTAATTGATGTTCCGAGCGCTGCGTCCTAGCTAGGGATACCGCGCTGTGCACAGGGAATCACCGGAAGGTGAGCGCGGAGTGCTACGACTCGCGAGCCGGTGGGCTGCCAGGCTTAAGCCCACAAGTGGGCGACACCTGGTTTGAGGTCAGTTACTACTCCTTAGATCATTCAAAAATTTCTGGGCATCCTAACCAGTCGCTGGATGTGCTTTACAGGTTGTCTGGGCGGACGGAGGCAGCTGAGTCGTCTCAGGTAGCTATGGGGGCGACGGCCCCTCCTTAGTTCCTCGATCACGTGAGGGATGCCAGACACGGTTGTGGCGCGGACGCGCCTCTCCGCGCGCAGGGTCTCCTGCCCGTCTCCTCTACCTACTGTTTGCTCACCCTCTACCACCTCTTTGGACTGCGCGACCCAACCATTGCATGCGCGCCCAGCATGTAGTTGAAATGTAGAATTTATTTTTTCGACACTTCTTTTTCGGGGGTCCCTATGGGTCTGTGTACAGCTGTTTCGCGCCCAAACTGCACGCGCGCGGAAAATTTAGAATCACCAACTTCTTCTCCCCTACCCCTAGTGTCTATTTGACATTTTTTCATGACACCGCGGGCACCGTGTCGTCGATACTTGTCATTAACTTCCTGCTACCACTTCTCCTGGGCGCTTGCTCAAAATCCAAATAAATACAAACAGAAGGAGCCCTGCAGGCGTTGCCGGTCCCCACAAGTGGGCTAGCGCTTGAACGGAATTTATTTTGGCAATTCTGACTTCGGAATCATGCTCAGGGAGGTCGAAACATCCAAAAACACACCTCTGAAGTTTTTCCCACGCGTTTTTGGGGTTGGCCAATATTTCGAGCCAAATTTGCGCGCTTATTTGGGGCGCTTAGGGCAATGGTGGGAGGCTGAGG